>JAOBSW010000517.1:0-106156 GCA_026214975.1 Gentiana macrophylla | reverse complement strand
GATGCTCTAACAAGTTTTCTTCCTTGAGATTGATAGTATTTGAAAAATATGAAGATATGAAAAGAATATTCAACTCTTTAAGAGGCTTTGAGTAGTACTCGGTCTCCAAGTCCAAAACCTATGATACGCTCTTGCTTATTGCCTAGTGCTTTAACCATTGCGAGGCTTAAGAAGTGGGAATCATTGATGGTAGGTTGAGATTTCGAAATCTCGCATAAACTCTAATCTAGCTACATTTATATAAAACCAATGCACATACACATCACTTCGATTCATGACGAGTGGTGAATAATGGATATCTTATGAGCATAAATGATATGAGCTGATTCGAGTTTCTTGTGTTAGTATAATTTTGTTGAAATATTAGCAATTCTAGCACTTTGTGTAACAACTTGTGCACATTATTTATTCTTTGTACATACGACATATTAATTATATTATATAAATAATTAATATGTCACTTGTCATAACTTTTCTACTTTATTGGGTTCTAAGTTCTAGCCGCCCATATAGATACTCAAGTTGGCATACCATAATTGCTAACCATAGCATAGCTAGTTTACTTTATTAAAGTTGTATCTATTTATACTCTTGTTCAATCAATGAATAAACTAAGTTGAAGTTTACTCTTTGTGTTTATCACATTCTCAAACTCTCTTCACGGTATCGAGAGAGCAAGGTTACCGAGTTCTAAAATCCGGCCGCAGAACTCAGTGTTTGTTTTCAAAATGTCTACATCAGAATCGACAGGTTCTGCTTCATCAGTTGACTCCTGGCTGCCTCGGCGGTCGGGTCATGAATCTTCTTGCTTGCCACAAATCATAGACTTGATGGCAACAACTACTTGTCGTGGTCAAGATCCATGAAAATGTACATCTCGTGACAAGGTAAGACGGGATACCGTCCTGGCTCTAAACTGCCCCCCGCCGAAGATGACCCCAGATTTGAAGCATGGGACACTACTAATAATCAAGTCATGACCATTCTCACAAGATCAATGACAAAAGAGATCAGTGAGAACTTTGATGATGTATGATAATGCAAAAGAAATGCTGGGACAATGCCAGATCTTTACTCCAAGAAAGACAATACATCGAAGTGTACGAACTTGAAGCTCAAATTCAAAGCTGCAGACAGGGATATGTCAGCAGAATCACTTCAACCAACTATCTAAGGCATGGCAACACTTGGATATCTTGGAAACTCACCCTGGAATGATGTTAAGGATGTTTTGCCTCTTTAAAGTGACATCATAGAAAAAAAAAGAGTCTTCAAGTTCCTCACTGGATCGAACCCTACTCTTGATGATGTTAGAGGGAGAATTCTTGCCACAAAACCTCTCCCAAATCTCAAATCCATGTTTCTTTGAGGTCAAACATGAAGAAAGCAGGGAGGAAGTCATGTCTTGAACACCCTCGTTGATAACCCTACGGCAATCTTGCCTTACTCTTGAATGTCGGAAGGCCGGGCCGAGGTTACTTGGGACTTCTGAGAAGCTGGCTTGAGAAAACTGGAAGGTTGTTCTGCGTGATCACTTGCAAACGCACAAATCACACCAAGGACAATTCTTTGGAAGCTTCATGGCAAGCCTAATCCTCTAAAACCTCAAAACCAACCAGGGAAAATCAAGGCGGACTTGTCGCTGATGCAGGAGAATGACCATCCGAATGCTCGCTTGTCTGCCTTCAAAGCCTTTATTGCTCAAAGATCGGAAAGGTAGCTCCTTGAAATGGCCTCTCATGCTAAAAACAGGTATATTCCAGCTCACCTCTTAGTAATGAGACTTGGATTGTTGATTACTCAGCTTCTTCCCACATGACCTAGTAATAAAAACCTCATTACCCACTATATGCCATGCACCCAAATTCACACCAATTAAAGCTGCCGATGGTTCATTTCTTATGCAAAGGTGTTGGGAAGGTTAAACTTACTAATCGAGATATATCTACAAGGGGTCTTATTTGTTCCAAAGTTAGATTGTAACTTATATCTCGCCATAAACTCACTAAAGAGATCTGAATTGATCGTTGTTTTTGATAAGGATCAAGTGCACATTCCGTGGATCTTTCTTCACAGAAGTGATTGGTCAAGCTAAACCACCTCGCCGGATCATAGTAGATCAACCTGTGCGAAGACAGTAAGACCAAGATCCAATCACTCCTCAACCGACCTGCACTCAAAACTTAGACAATATCATGTTATGGCATTATAGACTAGAGACATCCAAGTTTTGGTTATTTAAAGTCTTTAATTCCAGAATTGTTTAAAGGATGTAATCTTAATGATCTTCAATGTGATATTTGTCAATTTGCCAAACTCACCAAATACATGTATACTAAATTACCTCACTTCCCATCCACACCTTTCACCTTAATTCACGGTGATGTGCTGGGACCCTCAAGAGTGAAAAGTATAACAGGCAGAGGTGGTTTGTGGCAACCTTCATAGATGACCACACGAGTAACCACTTGGTTATTTTTAATGAAGGATAAATCAAAGTTGGATCCATCTTTCAAGAGTTTTACAACATGGTCTCTACTCGGCTTTGACATTAAGATTAAAATTTTGAAGACTGACAATGCTCTTGAATATTATGAGTCTAATCTCAAGAATTTCTTGATGAATAAGGGGATTGTCCATACCAGTGGTTGTAATTGAGACACCTCAAAGAAAATGGAGTTGTTGAGAGAAAGAATAGCACCTTTCTTGGAAATGGCCAGATCAATCATGTTCACTACAAATGTTCCTAAATATATGTGGGGTGAAGCTATATTGACCGCCACATACTTAATCAACAGGCTTCCAAATAGAGTGTTGAGTTTCAAGACTCCTATCCAACCCCGCCGACCACACACTCCTCGCCTCATCTTATTGCCCAATTGCCTCCAAAATCTTTGGGTTGTATCTTTGTTTGTTTATATCCATGCCCAACACATAAGTAAACTTGATCCCAAAGCTCACAAGTGCATTTTCCTAGGGTATGCTAAGGACGGAAAGGTTACAAATGCTATTCACTATCGAAGAAAGAAATTTTACAACTCTATGGATGTAAAATTCTTTGAAAGGACTCCCTACTACAAAGAAGTCTCTCTGCAAGCAATCCATGGAAACCTTTATTGAACTTGATCTAAATCTGTTCCCTCAACAAACTCTTTAACCCTCGAAACCCATCGAGACTCGTGAGATCGAACCTCGGCCACCTCTCGACCCGTGAGCATTGGCTGACCTCGGCACCCCTCTTGACCCGTAGCACTTGAACTCTGAGCTCTTGAACCTCAACACCTGTTGACTCGAGAGATCCGCTGAACTCAAAGACCTGCGACATTGATGGCATGACTATTGCTCTAAGGAAAGGGAAAAGATCATGCACTCATCATTCTATTCATACTTATTTATCTTATGCCCGCTTGTCTCTCAGAATTTGCTATGTTTACACGGGACCCGACTCTCACTCTATTCCTAAAAATATTGGTGAGGCCACTTCAAATGATAAGTGGAAGGCTGTGTTAAAACAGAGATGACAACACTCTGGATAATCATACTTGGGACCTCACAACTCTCCCCAAAGGCAAGAAGCCAACACCGTAGATGGTTATTCACCATAAAATACAATCTTGATGGTACTATTGACAAGTATAAAGCCGATTGGTGGCTAGGGTTCACTCAAACTTATAGCATTGACTATACTGAAACTTTTGCACGAAGAGTAAAGCTTAACACCGTCGTGGTCTCGATTTCTCTAGTCATCCCAACTTGACTGCCTCTTTACCAATTGGATATCAAAAACGCTTTTCTCAATGGTGACCTTCTCGAGAAGTCTACATGAATGTACCTCTGGTTTTGTCAATCCCCACACTCAAGGCAAGGTATGCAAACTCGTGAAATCTCTATACGGCTGAAGCAATCCCCAGGAGCACAGTTTGGAAAACTCACTCACGTGGTTAAAGGCTGCTGGATATCATCAATGCAACTCTGATCACACTATGTTTATCAAGACGACCAACCCAGAGAAGGTCTATTCTTATTGTATATGTGGATGATATCATCCTTACCGGAGATGACTCTCTCCGCAGATCAACATTTGAAGACTCTCTTTGGCAAAGGTATTCCAAGTGAAAGATCCGGCTCCTAAAATACTTTCTTGGTATGGAAATAGCTAGAAGCAGAAAGGCATTCCCGATCTCTCAAAGGAAGTATGTCTTGGATCTGGCCGAAGAAAGCGGCATCTTTGATGCAAACCTGTTGTATCCCGATAGACCCGAGTAATACCTGTTTGCATGGTGACATTCTTTGTCAGGAAGGATCAATATCGAGAGACTTGTAGGAAACTCATTTATCTTTCTCATACAAGACCTGATATTGCATATGGAGTCGATCTGGTGAGCCAATTCATGCATTGCCCTCTTGAGCAACATTGGGATCTTGTGAACAGAATCTTCAGATACTTGAAATCCACTCCTGGCCAAGGCTTGCACTTCATCAAGTCTGTGAGAGATCTATCAAGGTTTACACGATCTTGATTGGGTGGTTGTCATATAGGCAGAAGGTCTACCACAAAGGTCTTGTTCTTATGTATGGGGCAATCTTGTCACTGGAGGAGCAAGAAACAACCTCTCTGTCTCTAGAGCGATCAAAAAGTGAACTTCGTGGCACTTGTGTTGGGCATTTGTGAAGCTCTTTGGCTCAAAAGAGTACTTACCGAACTTCAAACTACTCTCGAAATAGAACTATCACACTCTGCTGTGATAATAATTGAACACATTATGCATGGCGAGAGGATCCTGCTCATCATGACAAAACCAAACATGTGGACATTGACCAGACACTTCCTGAAGGAGAAGATTGATGCAAAGATCATTCAACTCCAAGTATGTTCCTCAATGAGATTGATCTTCGACATTCTCACCAAGGCTATTCCACCTCTTATGTTGGCCAGACTAAGTCACAAACTTGGTTGTCTCAACATATACAACCTAGTTTGAGGGGGTGTTGAAATATTAGCAATTTTAGCACTCTTTGTGTAACACTTGTGCACATTATTTATTCTTTAGTACACATGACATATTAATTATATTATATAAATAATTAATATGTCACTTGTCATAACTTTTCTACTTTATTGGGTTCTAAGTTCTAGCCGCCTATTATAGATACTCAAGTTGGCGCCATAATTGCTAACCATAGCATTAGCTAGTTTACTTTATTAAAGTTGTATCTATTTATACTCTTGTTCAATCAATGAATAAACTAAGTTGAAGTTTACTCTTGTGTTTATCACATTCTCAAACTCTCTTCAAAATTTGACCATTGGAAAATGTTATTTTTGAGAATAACTTATTGATACTTTGATCGAGACGATCAAAGGCTAAGTGAGGGGTAGTTGATAGCGGTTAAATTGTACCCATTATTCTATGATCTTTATTCCCGATTCTAGTTTAAAAGAGCTTTAATATAGTAATAATAGATCGTGATATGCTTAATTTTATATCGTCGATTCACGATTCGTTATTATGTATTTCGATGATTTATTGCATTATTTGGTATTACAAACCATATTTTATTTAATATATGCGAGTGGTGATTGGATGGATTTGGAGAAGATTCAAATGGATTATGAGCGGTCTGACCAATGAGAGAACAAGAAGCCCAAGCAGCGAAGCAGTACACTCGGTCAACCAGGCTCACTCCACTCGATCGACCGAGCCCTTCTTTCTATTCGGTCGACCGAGCCACCCAAAAGCCCAGCGAAGGTCCAAAGACGTTAGTAAGGCGGTTAGGGTTTAGTGATTTCAATTTTAAGTCGATTTTCTAAGTCGGTGAGGCCAATATATAAACACTTTGTCATTAACAATATTAGCAATCAATGATTCAATAACAATTCATTCTTATACAAATACAATAAGCTTTGAGAATAGAGTGCATTGAAGATTTACGGGGTTTTCAATATGTAAGCCCTTGTATATTTTCTTGTCTTTTTATTTTCCGTAATTAAGTTCTCCCAATTATAGTTTTATCGTTTGAGTTAATTGTTCATAGTTAGATGATGTAGATCTGAGGCTATGAGCGTTAGGGAGGTGGCGATGCCTTTTACATGAGGATCACATACCCTACGCCTCTGCACAGAGTCTATGTATGAATCTATGTTGTTTAATTACCGTGCATCTATGTTAATTTATATAATTGCTTGACAATTGCTATTTAATCCATTGTATGAGAAGCGGCTGAGAAGAGGCGTTCGAGGATGTAACTGGGAAAAAGACCATTCGGTCGACCGAGCCAACTGTTCGGGTTCGACCGGCCTATTTTCATCCGTTAAATAGCCACGTCTTTTATGGTTAGGTTAACTTAATAAATTTATTATCTCGATGGGTATGGCTATGGCTACGTTACTGCGCTAGTTTAATTAAAGCGTGTAAAAAGGAAATACCAATATAAAACTCTTAGGTAGACATGAATTGCTCTTCACGGACGTTCAGCGTTATCTAGGTAGGTTTATATTAGGGAATTGCATGCACTCTGATTATACGTGCGTCGTAGATTGGCATGAGACTATAACTTGGTAATTGCTAGTTGGACGAGCTTGAGTAATCGCTTAGAAAATGCGCCTAATCATAGGATATGTTGCTAGGCGAGGTGTCACGATTAATATCGGCATCCTTAGTGTCGTAGCGTGCAAGTTATATGAGATGGATACCCAAAAGGTAAAGTCACGTAATGTAGCACGTTGATCTAGCAACCTAACCGGTGCTAAGTCAAGTTTAAGAGGATGACTCGTAGCCAATTCAAAAGAGATACAAACGGATTGATAGTTAATAAGTCTTGTTTGTTATATGAATTGTGTAGGTCCAAGCGATAAAGACTATAATTGGGAGGTTAATTACGTTATTTGTGTTGTGTCGCGTCCGAGTCCTTTACCTTTTCTTGTCCTATGTTGGTGCGTAGACCGCCTTTATGTCCTTGACATGTATAATTAATTGTTTATATATGAAATGACCCACAATTGGTTCCTGTGGGATCGACCTTGATTCACTTTATAGCTATACTTTACGATGGGCTAGTCCTCTTGCTAGTATTGGTTTATGGTGGTCAAGTATTTTATTACTTGATCTACGTCATCACCAGACTTGAATGGTTACCCTCTACTTTCTCACTACATCAATGCCCAAGCTAATGAGCCAAGACCTCGGGGTCCTCGTTCACCTCAATCTCCCCACACGGCCAGAATCAAAATAATAGAGGTAGGGGTGGAAGAGTCGAGGGCGAGGAGGTGGGAGAAACTCAAATGGCAATGGAAGCAAGATGGTGTGCCAATTGTGTGGGAAGAATGGACATGTGGTGACATCTTGTCAGGCACGAGTTTGAGGCTGATTTTGTCCCTGGGAATGTTAACAACAACAACAATAGGCGAAATTGACTTATCTTGCCAATTCTCGGAGGCGCCTCGATCCTCTGCGTGTTATATGGATAGTGGGGCCACAAACCACATCACGGAGATCTTAACAACTTGCATCTCGATTACGATTACAATGGTTGAGAATCCTTAGCGGTTGGCAATGGTGAGTTACTCCCTATTCTTCTGCCCGGATCATGCATCTTACCCACTCAAAATAACACACACTGCAATCTCTACATGTCCTCTAATCACTAAAAATCTTATTAGTGTCTACTAGATTGACCAACTTGACTATCTGTTGTTGTTGAATTCAATGACAAATCTTTTCTTATAAAGGACAAGAAAAGCAGGTGATTGAGCTAAAGTTTACCCCAACAAAAACAATTTATAAGGACTCAAAGCTGTAGGTAAACTAACTCTCTAACCGGCAAGTGTGCCGGGTCGATTGCTAGAATAGCTACAGAGTGCAGTCGAACCCAAAGGAATCGTGTTTGCAAGTACCAAAGTGAGCGTGGAACTTAGTCTAGGTGATCAATGATTTTAAATTATCGTAACTACAACGACACTAAAAGTGATACATACTAACAAGTTTGCGGATAAGATAGAAAGAAAGAAGATTAAACTACTAGGCTTTAAAGATAGATAAAGAGACATAGCCGAACCATGATCAAAATAGCTAGTTTCACCCAAAGGAATGACAAAATCGGGGTGTGCAATAATGACCGAACTCTTACATTCAATTTCACGGTGCGTACTCCTAATCCCGGTGCTAAGGTGCGAACAACTCTTCCCCGACACCTTATGCCAAGTCAACTAACCTTTCTAGAGAGATTCATTCACAAGACAATTTATGCCACGAGAGCCGTTTAAGCGTTAAAGCGAGTAACCTCGCTTTGTTTACAATGAGATCTTAGAACCCTTTTCCCCCCACATCTCCTATCAAGAACAACTCTCAAGATTGATGTGTGTGATTTTGACCTAGGTGATCAATCTAGCCCAAATCCGTTATAACAAGTTCTAAGGCGTGAAATATGCAAAATACAACAATAAAAGCACTACCCACTCCAATTTAATCACCCAAAGGGTGATTTCACTAATTTTCACATGATTAGACTATGTAGGTGTTTAGCTACTCATTATACTAGTTAATACATACACAAGACAGTAAATGAAAGCCATAACAAGTAAAAGAGAAGAGAAATATACCATTAATTTGCAGAAATTCGAGTTGAGATCCAAAAAGTACATGATAGAGAAGTAATTAAAAGGTGGTCTCTTAGTGTTTGGAATGGAAATCTAAGCTAAGAAATAGAAAGATTAAGGAAAGATAATGTTGATGTACACTAAGAGAAAGTATTCTAATCTATTACAAAAATCGAGCTAGAAATGGGTAGAGTTTTGCTAAGGAAACTAGATATCTCTAGAAATAGTCTAAGGGGGGGTATTTATAGTTGGGAGAAAAAATCTGTAGAAAAACGGTCCAAACACACGTTTGGGAGCTGGAGCGGGCTTTTGGAATCTTCAAACACGCGTTTCGCATAGTTAGCTTAGCGGCGTTTCGCATCAGTTCAGGCCGGGGACTTGGTGATCTTCATGCCGGGCAGCGTTTAGAAAGTTCAAAACGCGTTTGAGTGACTTGGAGCAGCGTTTAGCGTGGTTTCAAGCAGCGCGTTTGGAGGGCTTCAACTCGAATCAAATCTGGACTTTTAAAAGCGCGTTTGTTTGGGGGTTCAAGCGCCGCGTTTGAACCCTGTTTCCCAAATCTTCACTTTTCTTCCTTTTTTGCCCCTCTTCTTGCCTCGGTCATGATTTTCACCACAAATCTTCATCTTCCGGGTCCTCGAGACACCAATACCCTTCAACATCATAAACAACCAAAAACATCCAAACAATTCCGGAGGAGTAAAGTGCTCGGGAATGGGGTTAATCTCAACAAAGGGTAATAATCCATCGAGCAGCGGTTCATTCCCGTGCCATAAGCTCACGATAACACCCGAAAACGGTCTAATTCACCCAAAATTGTGCTGAAAGTGTGGTAAGCGGGAGTAATTAATGCACCGAGTCACGTAAAGTTGACTCCATCAACCACCCCACACTTAGCCTTTGCTCGCCCTCGAGTAAACTAGGCGTTTTTAAAACAACCAAGGGTTCAACATTGTGACGTATAGGTGCTACTACCCACACCCTCGAGTAACTACAAAGTAAGAGACACGAATATATAGACACGGTTATAACATTATCAAGAAAATGAAAGTAATGCGTGGTGCCGAGCTACATCCAAGTGTTCAAAAAAATCGTCGGGCTTGAATCCCGACCAAAAAGTCTACCAACCGTCTCATACCACTACCCTCTCCACTAATCAAGGTCACTAAGTTTGGACACGATCGGGTAGGACTTGAAGGGTTATAACGTTAGGCTAGGGTAATTCGGTTAATCAAAAGGATATTTTGGGAGGCGGAGAAAAGAAATCTGAGTGAACTTAATCAACAAGTGTACCACCTTATTTCTACCATACAAACCATCCAAACTCCTTTTTGATTAATTAAACACTTTGGGAACCATAGGATACCAACATACCCGAACTCATTGCCACACTCAACTATGTTTCCAAGTATCATGAGGCGAGATCGAATACATTAGCACCTATCTCACTATCCTGACCCTTAATCATCATAACTATAACTTTTGAGCTCATCCTTTGTTTCCAACCCTTTATTTATATACACTTCAAACTCTTATTCTTTGAGGGCTTTTCAGATTATTTTGAGCTTTGATCTTGATTTTTTTTTTTTTGTTTGAAAGAAAGAAGGAGTTTTGTATAATTTTCTTTTCTTTTTAGGCCAACCCAAACACTAGGGACCAACTTAGCTCCTCTTCTCCTTATAGCTCCAAACCAAGAAAACACCAACCCATCAAAACATCATTTTCCCCACCCACTTGCCTTGCCTTGGCAAGTGTGGCCTAACAAAAGACTAAGTCCACTCGTAAGGTGTAAATGAAGGAAATGTGACCATAATTAAGGCTCAAGGTAGGTTTACGACTAAGTAACAAAGCGGCTATAAGCGAATGGTGGTCGACCATTCTATCAAAAGTGAGAGGCTCTGAAGGTCTAACGTTTGGGATAAGGCTTATTTGGCTCACGGTTGGTCAAAGAGGCGCCATAACCGTCATCCCGTGTCCTACTTAGGTAAACCTTTCTATTTCGATCTCGAGACCGTTGATATGAGATGTGGTAGTAATCAAATTGGGTACAAAGTGTAGCTTACGTGAAATTAATAGACTCTATTTTCAAGATAATATCAAACCGAAGTGCACACGTTCGGGGCTACTACTAAGGTGGCCACCACTCGAATGTGAAAATAACACACACAACACGGTGTTAAAAACCCTTGAAAAATTTTAAAAATTACCCAAAAATCGACTCGAGCCCGGTCATAGGCTAAGCATACCACATATATAGTACATTTAACAACAAAAACAAGAAAGCGGCTAAGTCCCCACCCCACACTTAAACGAAACATTGTCCTCGGTGTGTGAGAGTTAAAAAGAGTAAAAGACTTAGATGTTTGACCAAAACTGGCAGTAAAAGGCGAACTAGTAGCCAGCGTGACATCTTACAGTAAGCTCCATCTCGAGTATCTAAAACCATAGAAACAAAAACCAAGGCAAACACATGCACGGGAAAAGTCCACGTGCCAAAAGATGGTGATAGATACGAGATATATAAAAAATAGAAGCCATGCCACAAATAACGACTCGAAGCATATCAAGCATACTAGACGGGAATCGCACTGGATGTAAAGATAATCAAAAGAAACACAGAGCATCCATGCATAAAATAAGGCCACAGAGGCTCACATAAAACATCCCCGTCTACGTGCAATAGCTGTAACCAAAAGAAATTCTCACCCCAACCTCTCTTTTAATACAAAACTCTCCTCTTGCACCAAAGACCACTCCAAAAACATTATTACTACCAAAAAGGTGGGTTGCCTCCCCAGCGCCTTTGTTTGTGTCGTTGGCTCGACGGGATGACTTATCAAGATGCCAATTTTTCAAAGTTATACTATTGGCACAAAGTAGAAAAAGGTAAAGTGCTTTGTTTAACGTCGTTAGCATCGACTTAATGGCACTAAATGACTCATACCACAAAAGACTCAAAACAACGACCGAACCACAAAGCATCACAAAGCACCCAACACATAGCATATCAATTATAAGTATATTCATGAGAGACACATGAGAGAGTTTTAAAGGGGTGGAGTTAAGACATGGGGTACCTCTTCTAGCTCGTGAAGTTACCTCTTGCCAAACACTCAATATTTTCTTTTTACGGTTCCCGCTCCGGTTTCTCTTTAAGGTGCACATTGCTTAGGGTTCCCTTTTTCTTCAATTTGACTTTAAATCCAATTCCGGGTCTATGACGAGTGGCTTATGGTCGGATGAGACAATGATGGTGAGACGGGCGATCCCGGTTTATCCTTGGTCTTGATCTTCACTCCATCAACGACCTTTTATGCATCCACCGTGTCTTCTACAGTTAACTCCTTATCAACCTGTGGGTTAGTTGTAGCAACAACACAAGCAAAAGTAGATTCGACAGAATGGCAAGAAAGAGATTTAGACTTATAAACATTCAATGTCACGCTCTCCTTACCCACATGAAAAGTAATATCACCACTCTTCACATCATGCTAGCATCACTCGTAGTCAAGAAAGGGCGACCAAGCAAAACCAAGTCTTAGAATCCATCGCCATGTCCAGGCGACAAAATCTACGGGAAAGGTAAACTTATCTATTTGCACAGAACATCCTCCGCTACCCCCCATGTGTGTCTAACCGACCTATCCGCCATTTGTAAGGTCATCCCGTGGGTTCTAGCTCACCAACCCTAACTTTTCATACAAGGCCCTAGGCATTAAGCTCACGAAGCTCTAGGTCACACAACACATTTTCAATCACAATGTATCGCCAATAGTAATAGGGATGGTGAACCCACCTCGATCTCTCATTTTAGGGGTATCTTACTATCAAAAATGCGAACACTCTTCATTCAAACATACCAAACCTCCATTTTACTCTTATAATTTAACAAGCCTTTCAAACACTTACAATAAGAGGGCATGTTTGCAAGTGCTTCAAGAAAGGGAATGGTCAAAGTCAATTTTTCGCAATATTTCAATGAACTCGGTTTTGTGCTTTATTCAAGCAACTTTGCTATGGTTATTTGGGGGATAGGGAAGAGTGCTCAAATCGAAATCTTTAGGAGGAGGAGGGACTATACCTTTCTTACCTTTGGCGCGTGGGGAAGGCGGCTCTTTCATTGGCTCTTCCTTTCCATTGCTTTACTCGGTTCCCCATCTTCAATGTCAATTGCCACAAATTCCTTCTCCTTATGCTGTCACTTTCTCTTTCTTTGCAATAGCCAACTCTTCCTTTCTGGCTTCAATTCTCTTCTCATTGCTTCCAACTCTGTCTCAATATTTCCTTTTTCCAAGTCTTCTTCCTCAACCGGCCTATAGAAATCATCATCTTCATCAATACCCCTTTCTCTTTTGTGATTTTGAGTCCTTCCTCCTCGAGCATTATCAACACCCACCTCTTTACCACTTCTCAAAAATAGGGCCTTCACATTTTGGGGATTATTTTCCATGTCGCTTCGGTAAGCCTCCTTTCAAGTTCACCATGGCATTATCGGTGATTTGCCCCATGTGTGTTTGAGATTCGAATAGGCGGACCCATGTTTGAAGTTCATCTCAACCATGTCCTTTTTATCTCCATAAAGTTTTTGTTCATTTGCTCTAATATGACATCGGTTGCACTCTTTTGAGGAATGGGAGCAAGTGGTGGAGGAGTTGCTTGGTAAGTACCCACTTGTTGTTGATGTTGAGATTGTTGAGGATAGTATTGGGCTTGTTGGTTAGGCGCTTGATAAAATGAACTTTGATTTTGCCTATAAGCTTGGTTCGGCCTTGGTCAAAATACCGGTTCCAATCGCCCCTTGATGGTTTTGATTCCAACCTTGATTATTATTTCTCCAAGAACCATCACTTTGTTGATCATAATTACCATCTTGACTTTGCCCCACATAATTCACCTCATAACATTGAGAATTATCCACAACCGGTTGCTCATTTTGTTGGCCTTGTTCGTGCTTTGAAATTGATTCGTAACTGATTGTAGCCCAAGTGCCCCGCACTCGTTTGCCCCATGGCATACATGTTCATCATTTTCTTGGCTAGATCGGTTGGACTATCTTGTGACAAAAACTAGCTTGTCCTTGCATTGAGGATCGTGGATATGACATATTTTGAGATTTGTGTGTCATCCCAATCCTTAGTGAATGTTGGCCTCCATATATTTGGAAAAGCCTTGCCTTTTCATTTTCTCTTTCAAGGTTCTCCAACCTTTGCTCCATCGTTTGCATCTTAGCTTGACATTGCTCATTTGTTTCCACTTCCTTCACTTCCGACCAATCCCGGCTTTTACTCCTTGGCCCTTTTCTACTTGAGGACACATATTGCTTTGAGGTCTCGGCAATTTTCTCGATTTGATTCATAGCCACCTCCGGTACCATCCTCATAATATCCCCATTACACGAAGCATGCAAGGTCCTTGGTGCACCGGCTCCAACCTCGGAAAAATGCATGAACTACCTCAAAATGTCTCAAGCCGTGCCCCGGGCACTCTCTCAATAATGCTTTAAATCTATCCCAGGACTCATACAATTCTTCTCCTTCATAGGAATTAAACAAGATAATAGCCTCTTTCATGTCCAATGTCTTTGACGGTGGGTAATACTTGAATAGAAATGTCATAACCACGTCCTCCCAAGTGTGCAAAGAATCATGAGCCAATGAGTCATACCATGTCTTGGCTTGTTCCTTCAAGGCGAAGGGAAATAGCATAAGTTTAAGCGCTTCGTCACCGACTCCATTTATCTTGGTAATGTGCACAAATTGTAGGAAATGATCAATGAACATATGAGGATTTTCCATGGCGGTTCCTCTAAATATAGCATTATCTCCCAATAAATGTATGATATTTCTATTCAATTCCAAGTTATTGGCGGCCACCGGTGGCATTCGAATTGGACTATGCCCCATGATTGCCGTGGGAGGCATCACAAAGTCTCTACAAGTCAAACCGTCTTGATTCTTCTCTTGTTGACCGTTAAACCAATTAGGCATCGCATTTGCACCTTGATTGTGAGCTTGATTTTGGTTATGTAGAAATTGGTTCAACATCCATGCATTGAACTGTTGCATAACGATGGGATCCATTTGATTACCTTGGGCCTCATATTGCACATTTTGTGGTATTGGCTCATTCACATTCCCAAAGTTATTTCCTTGTCCATTCCCACCTCCTTGTGCATTGTTGTTGACAAGAGGCGGGTTTTGATTCGGGACTCCATTGTTGTTCCCCAAATTTCCTTCAATCTGTGTTCACCGTTTTGTGCCATACGGATCCTTCTTCAACTCACCCAAACTACTTTCTTCAAAGACCGAATCGATTCCTCTACTTGAGCGACCTCTTCTTCTTTGACTATTTCTATGCCTTGCGTAAGCCTCAATTCCGTCTATGTATGGCTCAGTGGTGTTTTGAGATCTCGGGTCATACACTACAAAAAGCAAACAACAAAAAAGCAGTAAAATAAAACCTAGGCCCAAGCCTTGGTTCACTTGCAAGATATCACAAATATCACACAATTCCCGACAACGGCGCCATTTTGATTGAGCTAAAGTTTAACCCAACAAAAACAATTTATAAGGACTCAAAGCTGTGGGTAAACTAACTCTCTAACCGGCAGTGTGCCGGTCGATTGCTAGAATATCTCTGAGTCGAGGTCGAACCCAAAGGAATCGTGTTTGCAAGTACCAAAGTGAACGTGGAACTTAGTCTAGGTGATCAATGATTTTAAATTATCTGTAACTACAACGACACTAAAGTGATCTATACTAACAAGTTTGCAGATAAGATAGAAAGAAAGAAGATTAAACTACTAGGCTTTAAAGATAGATAAAGAGACATAGCCGAACCATGATCAAAATAGCTAGTTTCACCCAAAGGAATGACAAAATCGGGAGTGTGCAATAACGACGAACTCTTACATTCAATTTCACGGTGCGTACTCCTAATCCGGTGCTAAGGTCTGAACAACTCTTCCCAACACCTTATGCCAAGTCAACTAACCTTTCTAAGAGATTCATTCACAAGACAATTTATGCACGAGAGCCGTTTAAGCGTTAAAGCGAGTAACCTCAAGATTTCTGATGCGATCTTAGAACCACTTTTCCCACATCTCCCCTATCTCAACAACTCTCAAGATTGATGTGTGTGATTTTGACCTAGGTGATCAATCTAGCCCAAATCCGTTATAACAAGTTCTAAGGCGTGAAATATGCAAAATACAACAATAAAAGCACTACCCACTCCCAATTTCATCACCCAAAGGGTGATTTCACTAATTTTCACATGATTCGACTATGTAGGTGTTTAGCTACTCATTATACTAGTTAATACATACACAAGACAGTAAATGAAAGCCATAACAAGTAAAAGAGAAGAGAAATATACCATTAATTTGCGAGAAATTGAGTTGAGATCCAAAAGTACAAAATAGAGAAGTAATTAAAAGGTGGTCTCTTAGTGTTTGGAATGGAAATCTAAGCTAAGAAATAGAAAGATTAAGCTAAGATAATGTTGATGTACACTAAGAGAAAGTATTCTAATCTATTACAAAAATCGAGCTAGAAATGGGTAGAGTTTTGCTAAGGAAACTAGATATATCTAGAAATAGTCTAAGGGGGGTATTTATAGTTGGGAGAAAAATCTACAGAAAAAGCGGTCCAAGCGCACGCGTTTAGGAGCTGGAGCAGGCGTTTGGAATCTTCAAGCGCGTTTATATAGTTAAAACGCACGTTTATCAATTCTCAGGCAGGGACTTGACTGATCTTCATCTGGAACGCGCGTTTAGAAAGTTCAAACGCGCGTTTGGGTGACTTGGAACGCGCGTTTAGCGTGGTTTCAAACGCGCGTTTGGAGGGCTTCAACTCTGAATCAAATCGGACTTACGAAGCGCGGCGTTTGGGGTTCAAGCGCCGTTTGAACCCCCTGTTTCCCCAAATCTTCACTTTTCTTCCTTTTTGGCCCCTCTTCTTGCCTCGGTCATGATTTTCACCACAAATCTTCATCTTCCGGGTCCTCGAGACACCAATACCCTTCAACATCATAAACAACCAAAAACATCCAAACAATTCCGGAGGGTAAAAGTGCTCGGGAATGGGGTTAATCTCAACAAAAAGGGGTAATAATCCATCAGAGCAACGGATTCATTCCCCGTGCCATAAGCTCACGATAACACCCCGAAAACGGTCTAATTCACCCAAAATTGTGTTGAAAGTGTGGTAAACGGGGGTAATTAATGCACCGGAGTCACGTAAAGTTGACTCCCATCAACAGGTCAGCTTCTTCAAACAGGACATCTTAGGAATGGACTTTATCAGATCAATATCTCAAGAGGTTCCTCATCTCAACTTCCACCCAACCTGAGCTCTCCTCACTCCAAATTCGTGTCTCTTTTTATTGCTTTACCTAAGTTGGAAATTGATTCCAATAGTGTTAATTGTTCTGAACCTTATGCTTGTGTTTCTGATGTTGAAAAGAATCTTGATGTGTGGCATAGGAGACTTGGCCACCCTTCAATAAAAGGTTCTTAGTCTTGTATTGAGCCATTGTAACGTTCCTGTTAATCAAAATTTGAATTTTTGTGAAGCTTGTCAGTTCGGTAAAGCCCATTCCATACCTTACCCTAAGTCAAATTATCATGCCTCTGCTGTTTTGGATCTTATTTATACTGATCTGTGGGGTCCTGCCCCAGTGAAATCTGTGAATGGTTACCTATATTACATGAACTTTGTTGATGACTATTCCAGGTACACCTGGATTTTTCCTCTAAAAGCCAAATCTGAAGCTCTTTCTACTTTTATTCAGTTCAAAAAATTTGTTGAAAATCAGTTCAATACTACCATTAAATGTGTCCAATCTGATTGGGGTGGGGAGTATAGGTCTTTTGAAAATGTTCTTAAGGATCATGGTATTGTTTTTAGGCACCCTTGTCCTCATGCCCATGCCCAAAATGGTAGAGGCGAGAGAAAACACTGATACACATCAACTGAAATAGGCCTCACTCTTCTTGCTCAAGGATCTCTACCCCTTAAATTTTGGTGGGACAACTTTCAAGAAAATGTTGTTCTTATCAATGATCTTCCTACACCTGTATTAGATAATCAATCTCCCTCAGAAATTCTATTTCATACCATTCCTAACTATTCTAAGTATAAAGTTTTTGGGTGTGCTTGCTATCCCAACTTAAGACCATTTCGAATGTTAAGTTTCAAAATCACTGCTTTTAGATGTGTCTATCTTGGAGTGAGTCATGTTCACAAAGGATATAAATGTACTGTGTTGGTCCCGAGAGAAGGGTGAAACTATAGTCGGAGGGGGTGAATGACTATAGTGGAGTTTCAAAAACTTTTCTTGTGTTTTAAAAGCTTTTGGGCGGCGTGAGATAAGTCCCTTCTTACTATGTTGTTTTCAAATCAGGTTTAGACAATCACGGATATGTGTTATGATGTAGGCAAATTAAATAAGTCTTTGTAAAGTAAATTGCAGAAATTAAATTGACACAAGGCTTATAGTGGTTCGAGGTGGTGTAATCCCTTAATCCACTCTTCTCTGTGATGATCGGAGGAATTCACTATTGTTTTCCACAGATACAACAATATGATTGTCCTTGGCTTCCCAAGCTTCACAATCTACAAGACTATCACTCCTTGGCTGCACACTTGACTTGATGATTCGATCTTCCTTTTCTTTGCTCCTTGAGATCAAAATCCTTCAACAACTATCACAGTTTCAACTCCTTCTCAGTTGCCTCACGATTGATTGCTTGGTTTGATGTGAATGTGATTCACGCGCTTGCTTGATCAATCTCAATTACGAATATGACTTTGTAGTTACGATATTTGAGTTGATCACTAGATGTATCCTTGTAAGTTCGGAGAGAAGGCTTTTCTAAATTGTGAGTTTTACGCTTTTCTTTTTTCTAAATCGTTATCTTCTTTTACATCAATGCCTTCTATTTATAGCCTTGAATAGCCTTGATTTTGAAATTCCGTCCGTTGGCTATATTAATGAGGAATAATCCTTGATTTTATTCTTGATTCCCCTTTAATTGTATTCTCCTTGATTTCGATGATCGGATTCTTCTTTCAAATGTATAGCGAAAAATCCGTCCTTGATTGATCCTTTAATGATTGTGCATTTAATGCATGATCTGCTGAATCTTCAATGTATATTAAATCGATCTTGTAAGTGTCTCTTCACCGTCTCAGAGAGCGGTGGAGTGAGCCTTCCCGACTTAGCCGTTAGTTCTTTCTTCGCGCGTTTGTTTTCTCTTTGCCCGGCGATCGGTGTACTCGGCCGATTCACTGTTTTCTTCTTTGCTTTAGTTTCAGGAGAATCTTTATACTTCACTGATCCTTGATTTGGGTGAGATCAGTGTACACCATATTGGAATATTGAGTTTCATCACTTGAAACATAACTTAGACTTATCCAAGGTCATCACAGACTTCCTTGGTTATAAGTCAGATCATAATCTCTTCTCTGTATCTCTGCTGGTGCTTGGCTGGCTTCACTCTGCCGAATGTCTGTTTTCACTTTGCCGTCCTACCAACTAGTACAATACTTGTCTGACTCAACTTATACAACATGTCAGACTCTAAGTAAAGACTTATACAGAGAATTCTAACTTATTTCAGGCTTGCTATAACAATTTAGTATGGCCATCATCAAAACATAATAAAATGTTCCTAACAATTTCCCCCTTTTTGATGATGCCAAAACCCTCATAAGCCTGAACATAAGTAGTCAAAAAAATTCATAATAACCAACAGAACAAAATTTCAACAATTTTATTCATCCATCAAGGGGCAATGAGATCCAAAGAATTTATTCAACTGTTACAAACTACATTTTGCTTAATTCAGCCTTGTACCTTTTGAACTTTGTAGTCTGAACCTCTTCAATGTCTTTCCAATCAATTTCTGGAAACTTCCACTTCCAGTAAGCCAAAGCTGTGTATTCAGATACACCCTGAAAAACTCTTTTGGCAAAAAGTCTATTGAAATCGGGCATGGTCTCATTGGCCTTAGGTTCTCAAAATATTTTCAAGTCTTTCCTAGCCTCGACAATGTGTGAGTCTCACGCAAATTTGAGACTTTGTAGAGACCCCACTTGTTCTGTTTCTCCAATCTCCCATGGGATTGAAGAATCTTGCCATGTATTTGAAATCTTCTTGTTGTCTTGGTGGCAAGTCTTACGGTCCCTTTGCGAGATAGTGGTATGGCTGAACTTGGTTTGTTGTTGGTCCGTTTGAGAAGTGCAAATTCTCTTTGACTTCATTGTAGAGTTTGGCCATATCGGTTCTCATCCTTTCATCCTGATAGTTTAGCCAATCATTGAAGCTTCATCTTGTGAGAGGTGAGGATAAAGTCCTTCTGTACTCTAAAATTCTCTTACATGGTCCAAGTACATCTGCATCATATTCTCGCTTTGCTTTGGTGACCAGTGTAAGTTATGTGCTCACTAGTGTATTTGGAGTGCTGCTTTGCCTCTGCTGGTGTTTCCTCACGGTCTTTGAGTCATGTTGTTGGTAGCGAGATCCTCTTTCTTTGGGTGGATCCAGGCCTTTCTTTGTCTGCCGGACTGTCTCTATCATCATCTCTTCGTTGAATAGGATGAGAAATCCAATGCGAGGTTCCTTTGTGGCTTTTTCTCTTTCTTCTCTGATCCTTCTTTGTTGCTCTTACCTTCATTTCTCGATCCTTATTTCTCTGTCTCTTGCTCTCAATTGTTCTTGATGAAATTAGGGGTTTGAAAGTTGATCCTTGAGGCTTATCCAGTTTTCCCCACTTTTTGGCGAAGATCATCCCTTTGCTTTGAGTAGGATGCTATTGGTGGCCTCTGCCGTTCCAATCGAGAGAGTCAAGTTTTGATTCAATAGAGGTGAATCTATTGTTATGATCATTCAATTTCTCATTGACACTCCTAAGTCTAGTGCCAAAAGCTCTTTGCGGTGATTCGTTTTCTTGGGAAATGTGTTGCACGAGGCTGCAAAGATCAATGGTGATATTGATGTTAAAATTTGCTTCATCGACTTCCTGTTGTTGAACCGCAATGTTTTGTGCATCAATGTACTCGGCAATGGCTTGAAACTTGTTTTCAATGGAGGAGCTTTTGTCATTAAACGCTGAAGTCATGGATCACGAGATACATTGCTTGTTGTTCCATTTCTTGACCCGGCAAATCGCGCTTTCTCAAAAGTTTCATTTGTAATGCCGGTGTTAATTTGAGAGAGTTTGTGCCTTGTTTCATTTGGTTGGGATCTGTTTCTTGGCCACTTGTCTTGTGTTGAGTGACATCTGCATTTACATCTAGATCTTCAAGTATTTGGGTAGATGAGTATCTTGGTGTGGCTTGAGTGGCTTGTTCCCCTATCTCTATGCCGGGGTTGTCTTGGCTGGAGTGGCGGCGGTGAACCAGATGTCCACAATGTTTGTCTTTGTTAGGTGGAACATTGACAGGCAATGATTGAGTGGCTGTCTTTCTTTGGAGTTGAAGACTTGCCGGAGGCTTGTGGTTTCAAAATGTGCGGAGAAAGAGTAGTGTCATCAATTGCATCACGGTGCAAGAGCATCCTCTTCTCTGTCTTTACCTAAATCACCATCATTATTGTCATTACAATCATGATCATTATCATCATCATCATCATGATCATCATCACCACCGTCTAAGTCATCATTACGTCTCCCGGAGTGCTGAGCATCTTTGCCTTGGGTGCATCAACCAATTCCCATAGTGGTGATTCATCAAGTACTCACTACAAGTGTTGTGATTCCCGGAAAATCAAATAACCATGCTTCTTCATGAAGCATGTGGTCTGTAATCTTGAAGTTGTTATGCGGAATCGCCTTCCTTCCATTCAAGATATTCACGCAATTCGGTCATCTATATCGTTTACGAGACAATTGTACGACTTCTTCAGAGATTCCTCATCTTCTCCAGTGTTTTCTTCATTTGGATGCTGTTCATCCTCACTGGCATTTTCTTCTACTTGTTGTGCTTCCTCATTGTCAGAATCCTCTTCTGCTTCTTCTTCATCAATTAATTTTCCAAAGTCTGTCTTTTCCGGACTTACGGACCTTTGTTTCTTTCTTTGACTTGTGGTGTTGTGTGAGGATTTCTTCCTCTTTCCTTCTCTGCCTTCTTTTGTGGTTTGACATAAGTAAACATGACTTTGGATTCCTCGCGATCTGTGGAGTTGTACAGAGGGGACTTTGAGACATTGCAACAGATAGTGCACCTGTATCCCATATGACTTTTTCACCCAGAATTGTCCTTTCATTGTCTTTCCCTCTTTTATCCCTTTTTCGCCTGCTTTTACTTCACCTTGGATTTGCTCTTTAATTCTCAAAAAGAAGTATTTTGCCCAATTAAATCGTAGCTTGTTATAGATGATTCCATTAACCGCATTCTATTTTACGTCATGGCATGATTTGCTCCCAACTTTCCTTCAATGGTTTTGCCAATTAGGGCACTAAACTCATTAAATGGCTGCTTCAACTCAGATCTGAGACAATTTACTTTTGTGGATCCTGGGTTTGCCGTTTTGGCAATGATTGCCCGAAATTCACTAAGTCCTGTGGTATCAATGTCACTTTTGCTTGACCACTTATTTGAAAGTTTGAGATGTTTTCGGATTACCTTTGCTGTAATCACCACGTCTTTGCCATTTATGGATGCAACAATCTTGTCTTCTTCGAACTTGTCACCTTCTTCATTAGGGAGCCCAGGCACGTATTGTGCAGATTTCGAGAAGGAAATCAGACTTTCATAACACACTTCAGTTATTGGAGGATTGAGGAAGGTGGATAATTTTAGTTTTTCGCGCCTGCTGCCAACCTTTTGGCATGCTCATCATTTCCACACAGTTTCAGGTAGTGTTCTGCTTGGAAGAATGAGCCAGTGGCAATCGATTTTTCGTACCCAGCTTGAGTGATTGAGGAAGATGATGCCATTTTTGAGAGGGAGAGGGGTTTGAAAATGAACTTGAGTTTGCAATAGAGATAAACAAGAGTAGGGTTGTAATTTGCAAGAGAGCGTAAGGATCTCTGAAAATCTCTAAGTCTTGTTCATATAGTGTGATTTGGGTAGTGTGAACGTGGTTTGAGTATGGAAGGATTTAGTGACATAATGGCGTGATTTTGTGTATGAAAAGCGCGATATTCGAGCGTAGAGGGGAGTGGTTTGAGGCAAGTAATGATAGAGCCGGGAATCGAGGAGTTTATAATTCAAAAAATAATATAATTACCTCCATGATCATAAAGTGATGCGCCACGTGTATCTTGAATAATCCTCCATAATTTCCTTATTCTCCACGTGTATTCGAATTGATTTTGTTCACACTTTGAATTTGTCCAAGTCTTTATTTCGGTGAAGTGCCTTCATTTGGTCACTTAACCGGTCCAATGAGTTCTTCATTGAGTGCTTCATTGAACCGTTCTAACAATCGCTTAAGTTACCTCTGGATATACTGCGATTGCCTTACCTGCTACATCTCATAACGGCAAAGGTTGTACCAGTTGATGAAGTCACTTAGCCGATTACTCGATTAGCCGCTCGTTGATACTTAGTCAATTTCAATCATCCCTAACTTTCGATTCTCAACATACTAAATCTTTCATAACTTAGTGGTTTAGTGAAGATGTCGGCCAGTTGGTCTTGGTGGATATGTATTTTAGGATGACATTTCCTTTTCAACATGGTCTCTGATAAAATGATGTCTTACATCAATGTGCTTTGTTCTTGAATGCAATCTTCGGATTTTCTACGTAATAGATATTGCACTTGTGTTGTCACACATGATTGGGATTGTTTTCTCTTCGACTCCATAGTCCCTTAGTTGTTGTCTTATCCACGAAGACTTGTGCACTACTGCTTTGCTATATATTCGCTTGGTTGTTGATGTAGATATAGAGTTTTGCTTTTTGCTGAACCATGAGACTAGTCTGGTTCCTAGCATTTGGCATGTTCCAGAGGTGCTTTTTCTATTTATTTTGCATCCAGCATAGTCAGAGTCTGAATATGATATCAGTGTAAATCCTCCATCTTTTGGGTACCAAATGCCAACATTGATGGTGTGTTTCAAGTATTTGATTATCCTTTTAGTCGCTAGAAGATGTGATTCTTTTGGTTGAGCTTGAAATCTAGCACACACTCTCTACTGCAAATGCAATATCGGGTGCCTTGCGATTAAGTATAATAATGATCCAATAATTCCTCTATACATTTTACGATCAACATCTTTTCCTCCTTCATCTTTTCCAAGTATGACTCAGGCACACATTGGTGTGTCTGCTGTGCCACTTGTATCCATCCCATACTTGTGTATCAAATCTCTTGTATATTTTGCTTGACTAATGAAAATGACATCCTTCATTTGCTTTACTTGAAGGCCAAGGAAGTAGTTTAATTCTCCCATCATGCTCATCCCAAAATTTGCTCTTCATTAGGTTTGCAAATTTCTCACACAACTTTTCATCTTCTGATCCAAAGATTATGTCATCAACATAGATTTGCACTAGCAATGTGCTTGCCCCTTCCTCTAGTTTAAATAGAGTCTTGTCTATAGTTCCTTTGTTGAATCCATTCTTGATCAGAAATTGTGACAGTGTTTCATACCAGGCTCTAGGTGCCTGTTTGAGGCCATAGAGGGCCTTCTTGAGTTTGTATACTTTGTCTTCTTTTCCTTTGATTTGAAATCCAGGAGGTTGTTCTACATAAACTTCTTCTTCCAAAAGTCCGTTTAGGAATGCACTTTTGACATCCATTTGATAGACTTTGAAGTCTTTGTGTGCAGCAAATGCTAGAAAAAGTCTTATTGCTTCCAATCTTGCTCTTTGGAGCAAAGGTTTCATCATAATCTATTCCTTCACTTGGGAATATCCTTTGCAACTAGCCTTGCTTTGTTTTCGACAACAGTTCCTTGCTCATCCATTTTGTTCCTGAATACCCATTTTGCACCAATGATGTTGGCCATTTCAGGTCTGTCAACAAGTTCCCAAACTTCATTTTTTTCAAATTCATTTAGTTCTTCTTGCATGGTGTGTGATCCAATCTGCATCTTGGATTGCATCATCTATGGTCTTGGGTTCCACTTGTGATAGAAAGCAAGTTAGCATGTGCTCCAGTTGTCTTCTTGTTCTGACTCCGGTGTGAATATCTCCAATGACTTGTTCTTCAGGATGGTCTCTAAGCCAATTTAGGTCTGGTTGAAGTTGATCTTCACTTGGTGCTTCCATACCTTCATCTTTGAGCATGAACTTCAATTCAGTGCTTCTCTGTTGTATTGATATGTGGCTCCTCTTGATTTTCAAAAAGATGATTCAGGATAGTAGCTGGTATGGTTGCATTTGTATAGATTTGCCTCTGTGCAGCTTTCTCTTCTTGGTCTTGAAGATCTTCACCATTTGTATATGGTTCATCAAAAACCACATGTATTGATTCTTCAATCACCAATGTTCTTTTATTTAGTACTCTGAATGCTTTCTGGTGTCTGAGTATCCCATGAAGATTGCTTCATCAGCCTTCTCATCAAAGGTATGCAGATGATTCCTGTTCAAGACAAAACATTTTGATCCAAACATATGAAAATATGAGATATTGGGTTTTCTACCATTCCATAATTCATATGGAGTTTTTCCATGATGTTTGTTGATGATTGATCTGTTTTGTGTATGGCATCTTTGTGTTTGTTTGCTTGATTAAAAATCTCTTTGGCAAGCATGCTTCAACAATCATTGTTCTCGATCGCTTCTTTGAGAGTTCTGCTTTCTTCTATCTGCTACACCATTTTTTTGTGGAGTTCTGCTGCGGATAGTTGATTTAGTACTCCATTTTCTTCACAATAGGTTACGATAATTTCATTTAGAAATTCGATTGCCTCTATCTCGATCCGATTTTGATAATTTTAGCTCTTTTTCATTCTCGAGTCTTCTCGGCAAGTCTGGTAGCTTCTTGAGTGTTTCTTTCTTCTTGTTCATGAAGATGGTCCAGTGTATTTTGAGAAGTCATCCACCACTACAAGAGTATATTTCTTACCACTCACACTTACTTTGAGTGATGGGTCCAAACAGTCCATGTGCGGTAGATGTAGAACTCTTGTTGTAGATTGATGAGGCTTTGATTTGAATGAGCTTTTATTTGTTTTCCTTTACGACAAGAATCACATAGACTCTCTTTCTTGAATGTGATCTCTGGCGGGCCTTCAACTAACTTGCTCTTGATAGTTTGTTGATGGTCTTGAAATTCGAGTGATTTAATCTTACATGCCAAATCCAACTTGTTGATTGTTTATTCTTGACAAGTAGACATGTTTTACGCCTTGGTCGTTCTCCATCCACCACATACATGTTGTCTTGTCTTCACTGCAAGAACCACTGTGTGTTTGTTTGACTGTGAATCACTTTGCATCCTTCTTTGTTGAAGTGCACATTGTAGCCTTTGTCACGCAGGTTGACTGATGCTCATCAGTTGAAGTTAAGTCCCTTGACATATGCCACATTTTGAATCTTTAGATTGTTTTTGAGTATTGTGCCTTCCCCCATAATCTTGCCAGGGTTTCTTTTCCTCCAAATGTGACTTTGGGTCCATCAAAAGCTTTAAAATCATGACCCATTTCTTGTTTCTGTCATGTGTGCAGGAACATCCACTTGTCTATGTACCGACATCCTACAAAACAGATTAATTAAGTTTGGGTACCCAACACTGCTTGGGTCCATATCTGATACTTGATCATGCCTCCCATACCAAGTATGTATCCAAAAGGTCTTCTCTTTGGATAATTGAAGTCATCAACTTCATATGTATAAGGCATGGCGAGAATAGCTTCTAATATTTTTACTGAAGGTATTACGATACTTTTTCCACCTTTTGGTGCATTTATATCCTTCTTCACTTTCCAATATGCAATAGAAACCTTTCTTGCTTCATGTGTCTAGGAACATAGCTAGATTGATTTTTCTTAATCACATGATGCATTTTGTGGAATGGTTTCCTCTTGTATTTTGGAGGTGTGACATTCAATCATCCTCTCGAGGAAAAAATGTCCGCTTTACCTTTCGGATGGTTTGTTGTTTTTGTATGATTGGAATGAGGATTTAGTCTCATTGTTTCACTACTGATGGGTTTTGACTTCACCGGAACAGGATGATCTGTTGGAGACATGGTCCGTCCCTTTCTAAATTTTGGTCCATTAGTGGTCCTCAATTTAGAATTGTGCCTATTATCCCTACGTTCATCCTCGATTTGTTATAGCCAAGACCGGATCTGGATCCAAACCTTTTGAGGGTTTGTAAGGTGGTGCTTTTAGTGGTGCGATGATTACCTTTCTTGGTGAGGAGTTCTTCTTAAGCGATCGACATTTGGTAAATGATGTATGGTCATCTGCTTTTTGTTGATCATTTAAGTAGGTCTCCTTACTAGTTAATTCACTCTTGTTTTATCCAGTTCTTTCTTTAACCTCTTATTCTCTTTTCTTAGATCCTTGCATTCCTTTTCCGTAATTTCATGATTCTTTTCAATTTCATCAAATTTAGTCATGAGATTTTGGACTGAGTCTCTTGTGATATCTAATGGAAGACTAGAGGATTGTGCGATGTTAGATGTGAATGCATTAGATGAAGAACAGAACTAGATGTTACCTCGCTTTCATCGATTCTTTAGCCATTAAACATAGGCTTGTTTCCTCGATTCTCTGAACTATCACTTTTGTCTTCATCCAATTCTTTGGTCATGAGGCATAGGCATGCCTTTTCATTTTCCTCGAAATGTCTTCTTCATCACTATCATCCGAGTCATTGTCGATGATTCTTCATCTTTTCACTTCTTGGATTACGCCTTAAGTGCCTTCTTGCCTTTCTCTTTTGGATGCTTTGAATTTCTTCTTTTCATCATCTTTGTCATTTTCTTCGAGACAATCGACCTTGAAGTGACCTCTCTTATTGCGATTGAAGCATCTGTATTCATCATCTTTCTTCTTCATGTCTCTGTTTGAGCTTGACTTTTTGTTTGATGTTGAATTTCCCTTGAATGGCTTCTTTTTAAACCTGTCAAAACGTTTAACTAATAAAGCTACCTGTTCTTTTAGTTCTTGTGTCTCTTTGTTTGATGCATTCGGCAAAGTTACTTTCTTTGGGGTGCATAATCATGATAATTTTGTGTGTCTGCCGGACCACCATCTTCACCGTTCAATTCGAATTCATGAGCTTTCAATTGGGACATCGATGTCGAGTGTCGGTGCTTGCAAGATTTGTTGTTCCTCGATTCATCGATGTTATGATCTTCCATCTTTCGTAGTCCTCTCAAGATCTTCAAGCATACTTCTTTTTGTGGATATGTGTGTCCAAGGCTGCTGCAGATTCATGATGATGCTTGAGAATCATTGTCCATTTGATCAATGGATTCACCGATCTTCATTTTAAAGTTCTCAAATTTACATTTTTGCAACAGATAATTTGTTTTCTTTATCGCTTGAGATCCTTCATTTATCAATGATAGTTTGTCCCACATCTCCTTTGGTTTGTTTTGCGATCTTTGATTCTCATGAACATGTTCTTTGTCTAGAGTCTTTAAGATCATATCTTTTGCTACAAAGTCTAGGTTTGCTCTTCTCCTGTCATCTTTGGTCCAATCTTTCTTGGGTTTGTCTATCTCCTTTCCTTGATGCGCTCCTGTGCCTACCACAAGGTAGTGATCATGATTGGGCCGTCATTGATTACATCCAAATCTCCTCATGAGTTCTTTGCAAGATGAGATGACATTCTTATTTTATATTCATCAAAATTATTAACATTGAAAACAGTTACTTTTGACAAGAATTTTGAGGAATCCATCGGTCTGATTGAAGATAAAATGGCGTGAATGAAAAACTTGATTTGAAAACTACTTTGAAAATATGTGATCTCCTTGTTACCAAATTAGATCTCAGCAGTTCGATACAGAACACCGCTCCGATACCAATTGTTGGTCCCAGAGAAGGTGAAACTATAGTCGGAGGAGGGGTGAATGACTATAGTGGAGTTTCAAAAACTTTTCTTGTGTTTTAAAAGCTTTTGGGCGCGGATAAGTCCTTCTTCTTACTATGTTGTTTTCAAATCGGTTTAGACAATCACGGATATGTGTTATGATGTAGGCAAATTAAATAAGTCTTTGTAAAAAGTAAATTGCAGAAATTAAATTGACACAAGGCTTATAGTGGTTCGGTGGTGTAATCCCTTAATCCACTCTTCTCTGTGATGATCGGAGGAATTCACTATTGTTTTCACAGATACAACAAGATGATTGTCCTTGGCTTCCCAAGCTTCACAATCTACAAGACTATCACTCCTTGATCGCAAATGCCTGATGATTCGATCTTCCTTTTCTTGCTCCTCCTTGAGATCAAAATCCTTCAACAACTATCACGGTTTCAACTCCTTCTCGAGTTGCCTCACGATTCGATTTGCTTGATTTGATGTGAATGTGATTCACGCACTTGCTTGATCAATCTCAATTACGAATATGACTTTGTAGTTACGATATTTGAGTTGATCACTAGATGTATCCTTGTAAGTTCGGAGAGAGGCTTTTCTAATTGTGAGTTTACGCTTTCCTTTTTTTCTAAATCGTTATCTTCTTTTTCTGTCAATGCCTTCTATTTATAGCCTTGAATAGCCTTGATTTTGAAATTCCGTCCGTTGGCTATATTAATGAGGAATAATCCTTGATTTTATTCTTGATTCCCCACTTAATTGTATTCTCCTTGATTTGGTGATCGGATTCTTCTTTCAAATGTATAGCGAAAAATCCGTCCTTGATTGATCCTTTAATGATTGTGCATTTAATGCATGATCTGCTGAATCTTCAATGTATATTAAATCGATCTTGTAAGTGTCTCTTCACCGTCTCAGAGAGCGGTGGAGTGAGCCTTCCGACTTAGCCGTTAGTTCTTTCTTCGCCGTTTTGTTTTCTTTGCCGGCGATCGGTGTACTCGGCCGATTCACTTTGTTTTCTTCTTTGCTTTAGTTTCGTGGAGAATCTTTATACTTCACCGATCCTTGATTTGGGTGAGATCGGTGTACACCATATTGGAATATTGAGTTTCATCACTTGAAACATAACTTAGACTTATCCAAGGTCATCACAGACTTCCTTGGTTATAAGTCGATCATAATCCCTTCTCTCAGATCTCTCTGCTGGGTGCTTGGTCAGCTTCACTCTGCCGAATGTCATTTCACTTTGCCGTCCTACCAACTAGTACAATACTTGTCGACTCAACTTATACAACATGTCAGACTCTAAGTAAAGACTTATACAGAGAATTCTAACTTATTTCAGGCTTGCTATAACAGCTAGTATGGCCATCATCAAAACATAATAAAATGTTCCTAACAGTCTGGACCAAAGTGGTAGGGTGTATATTAGTAGGGATATGGTGTTTAATGAATCCATTTTTCCGTTCCAAGATGGTTTTAATCAGGGCCCCTCTAGAGATGTGATTTTTAATCCTAACATATCCGTATTTCTTCAAACTCCCACTATCAACCTGCCGTTGCCATTGTTCCTCCAGCTGATGTTGTCCCTGCTAATCACACTGCCCATGTACCTTCAACACCTATTCCCACGTCCAATAAATCCTTCCCTCTTCAAGCTTCTGAAGCTGAAGCTAACACTCCCAGCTTCAGTCCTGCTTCCAATTCCAGCCCTATCTGATCCCAGCTCTTCTCAATAGACTCCTCTTACATCTTCTGCCTCTCCTAGCCTCATCCCTCCTAGTCCTTCACTCTCACCACCTCCATCACCCTCTCCTCCACCACCTCCACCACCACCCTTAAATCATCCCATGCAAACCCGGTCTAAAAGTGGAATTTTCAAACCCAAAACCTACTCTACTACCATTACTTCTACATGTCTTCCCACTCACCTTGCTGAACCTACTAAGGTTTCTGACGCATTAAATCAGCCTGAATGGAAGGCTGCCATGGTTGATGAGTTTCAATCCTTAACACAAAACTGTACTTGGGATTTGGTGCCTCCCTCCCCTACCCAGCACTTAGTTGGCAACCGTTGGGTCTTCAAACTTAAACTCAACCCTGATGATACAATCCTTAACTATAAAGCTCGACTTGTTGCAAAGGGGTTTCATCAAAATTATGGCATTGATTTTAAAGATACATTCAGCCCGGTTGCGAAAGCGTCAACCATACGTATCATTTTTGCTTTTGCTGTTTCAAAAAATTGGCCAATTAATCTGGTTGACATAAACAACGGATTTCTAAATGGTCCTTTGACTGAGGAGGTTTTTATGTCGCAGCCCGAAGGCTTTATTGACTCCACAAAACCTCATTTTGTTTGCAAATTAAACAAGGCCATGAATGGGTTGAAGCAGGCTCCTCGGGCATGGTATGATGCACTTAAAACTCAAATGGTGGCTTGGGGTTTCATTCAGTCACAGGCTGATTCCTCTCTCTTTATATTTAACTTGGATTCCACGTTGTTATATGTCTTAATATATGTCGATGACATTTTGATTACTGGCAATAATCCTGAGTTTATACAGAAGTTTATTCAGCAGTTGCACTCCAGGTTTGCTCTCAAGAATCTGGGCCCGGTTACTCACTTTCTAGGAATGCGAGCCCATCGAAGTTCCACTAGACTGCACCTCTCTCAATCCCACTATGCGGCCCAGCTCCTTCACCGGCTGAAATCGGATCATCTTAAACCACTGACTACTCGAATGCCTACAGCTAAACATCTTTCACCTGATCATGGCTCTCCTATGGCCAATCCGACCCTCTACCGTAGTGCCATCGGAGGTCTACAATACCTCACCAACACACGACCTGATTTATCATTCGCTGTTAATTACCTGAGTCAATTTATGCAACACCCCACTGATGTTCATTGGCAAGCCCTTAAACGGCTGCTTCGATATGTGAAAGGGACCCTAGAATATGGTTTGTTATTCCCTGCTGATAGCAACCTGGATTTAGTGGGTTTTTCCGATGTCGATTGGGCTTGTTTCCCCTCCGACAGAAAGTCTATTGCCGGTTACTGTGTGTTTTTGGGCAGTTCTCTAGTTTCGTGGAGTTCCAAAAAGCAACCCGTTGTGGCTCGTTCAAGCACTGAATCAGAATACCGAGCTCTTGCCAATTTAGCTACTGAACTCACGTGGATAACTTAACTCCTTCATGAGATGTAGATTCCTCTTTCTCGTTTTCCGATTGCTTGGTGTGATAATTTGGGTGCTACATCCTTAGCTCAAAATCCGGTTTATCATGTTCGCACAAAGCACATTGAGCTTGATGTTCATTTTATCCATAACAAAGTCTTGGCCAAACATCTACAAGTCAATTATGTGCCCTCGTCGCATCAAATAGCTGATTCACTCACAAAGGCTCTTCCTCCCCTACCATTTGAAGACTTTCGAAGCAAACTCAATGTTCTTTCCTGACCATTTTGTTTGAGGGGGGTATTGGAAAATAAGGGTATTTAGGGTAATTTTGGTGTAAGGGTATTTTCGTCTGTCTTTATTTGTCTTGCCCTTGAGAGTAAATACTCTTGAAAAACCCTAAATGTGTAATTGAATGCTAATAGCTGTAAAAAAAAATGCTCTGATGCTGTTCCTATGCATCTCCTTTGCATCTTTTCTGATCTTCTTATATGTTCTTAGATTTTGTCTACGAAACTAGCTAGTGAAGAACTTATCTTTAAATGCACGTTATTTGAATTTTTTTGTCCATAACAAAAGTAAACATGAAATTCAAATGCGGAGACTCTCATATAAGGAAACACCTATGTGGTTTCATCCGAACCACACAGTTTCATTCTGCAATAAAACTGTGTTATCCAGATGAAGTCATATAAGTGTCCCTCTATATGAGAGTCTTCACCTTAAAATTTACAAAACTAATGATGGTGTAGGACAGGGGCGGATCCACTTGTTTAAGGATGAGTCACGTTACCCTACTGAGATCCGGAGAAACTTTTTTAAATATTAAAACGATATAGTCTTATTGTTAAAAATGTCAATTTTATTGTTAAAAGTGTAGTTTTAGTCACTGGTGATCCCACTGAAACAAATTTATAGACCAAAAATATAATTTTAGTCTCCTGTAACACCAACAAATTTGTCGATCCGCCGGTGATGTAGGACTTCAAAACTGATATCGGTGTTATTATAATCAATAATGCAAAATATTTTATGTATTTTATTTTAATGATTTTTGTTATATAATTAAGGACAGACATAACGTTGCTTATGAATTATAGTTTTTAAATAATAAAAGAAAACTGTATATTTCTTGTCATTTCTCTCGTGTACAACGCATTGAAGTTGGCAAAGGCATTGGTTAAATCGTATAAACACGTTAACTTTTTGGAGTATTATTGTTTTGTTTGGAAGGCTGGGGGTGTCACATTAGGCCACGTCGAATGCATGAAAACTTTAAGGATTGACATTGTATACGTACTTTGTTTAAATATTAGGCTGGAAATTATAAAACAAGTTGAATGAGAATAGAAAAATCCATCAATTATATTCTCAACATCTTTTCTATGCATAGCAAACAAATTGTGAGAATATTTTTTTTTTCTTTTCTCGTTTTTTCTTTTCTTATGTCCATTCTCAACAATTTTTTTTTTCTTAACTTTTCTCGGTACCAAACATGCCCTTAAAAGAGACAAATATTCTTTAGGGAGATTTCTTGTATCAAACGGGAGAAAACTTTTTAGGAAATAAAACTAATATTACTTCATTTTAATCTGTCACTTTAGAGATCTAAATTAGTGCTACTTGTCTAGCCCGCTTGGCAACCGGTACGTATCTTTCTTCCTTGACTGGCAAAGGTTACAATAAGAGTTGATATAAGATGATCGATGTGTGAGAAATAATCACATCCGTTCACTTAAATATAACGTTGAAATCACGGTTGCACTATAGTTCTTCTCAATGGTTACATCTTCAATGTTTACGATGAATGTTCTTCGGTGGAAGAGAGATTACACGGCTAAAAGTTACAACCAAGAAAATAAGTAGTTTTGCATTTTCAGTGAGAATATATGTTTTTTGTAACTGACAAACGATCTTTCAAAGCGTATACAAATTTTCAATTTGTTTAGGAGAATTTAGAGAAACGGTAACGTTCCAAAAACATGTATCTGATAGCGTTATTTGAGTCATAAAGTAATTTTCAAGGTGTATACAAATTTTCACTTTGTTTAGGAAAATTTAATTAGGGAAACTGCAACACCCCCAAACCTGTGTTTGGTAGCGCTAATTACAAATTTTTCACTTTCTTTAGGATTTCACTTTGTTTAGGAAAATTTAGTAAAACTGTAATGCCGGTCAACCCTTGTATCTGGCATTGTTAACTGAGTCATAAAGAATCATGTTAACTGCTTAGACCGTCTTTATTTGATCTAAAACGGCTAACCCGTGTTGACAAGATATTTATATATCAGTTTTATATGGGGTGAGAATTTATACTACATTAACTATGTGGACATTACATAAACCATAGGAACTTGTTTTAAACTTGAAGAGATGGAGCAAATGAACATGCCGGGAGAATTCTTCTACCGAAAGTATTCGTTGGTTAATTATGTATGACTCTTTGATTGAAATGAGACTCTTTGTATGACTCTTTTATCATCCGCTCACTTTAAGCTTTTGGGAAAAATGATAATTCAACGAGATGCACCGATTCATAATATATATATATATATATATATATATATATATATATATATATATATAGTTTGATTATTCAAGCTTTCTAGTGTACAGCCATGGAAACGAAAAGGGAAGCTTAGAACAAGATTTCTTGATATTATATTTTGATAAAGATTACCGTTTACAACCACAGAGAATAATATAAGGAAGATGTGCCTAGATTTTATCTAGCACACACACCAATGTCTAACAAACCAAGGACACTAGTACATATGACTCATCACATAATTAACCACAATTACCACTAATACCCTTTACATTTTCACCCCTCTCAAACTAATATGTGGTTCAACTACATTTAGTTTGTCTTTAAACTTGCAAAAAAGTCGAGATAGGTAAGGGTTTAGTGAATATATCGACAATTTGAGTCTTGAGATGGAATGTAACACACTTTCAGCCTTTTCTCAAGAACCAGGTTTCTAATATAATGAACATCCACTTCAATGTGCTTTGTTCTAGCATGATAAACAGGATTTTGAGCAAGAGTAGTAGCTCCTGTGTTATCACACCATAGTATAGGCATAGCAGGCAGCTTGAATCGAATCTCCTTTAACATCTCAGCATAATCCACTCAATTTGGATCCCAGTTTGTGAGCTCAGATTCGGACTCACGGCTTGACTTTGCAACCACCGATGCTTCTTAGAACTCCAAGTGATTAGAGACTTCCTAAGTAAACACAATATCCTCCAGGTGACTTTCTATCACAGACAGCAGGCGGCCAGTTGGCATCGATAAAGCCATGTAACTCCAGGTTGGTACTGGGAATAAAATGCAGTCCTTCTCTTAAAGTACCATGCACAAATCTGAGAAGTCTTTTTAAGGCCTGCCAGTGTTCAGTATAAGGCTCTTGCATGAACTGGCTCAGAGTATTGACAGTGTAAGCAATGTCAGGTCTGGTCAAGGTCAGGTATTGAAGGGCTCCTATGGCACTTCTGTAAACCCCTGGATTTGGCAATGGTTGTTCTTGTTTGGGTAGCAGTTGTTTGCCAGCAACCATTGGGGTAGGACAAGGTTTCAGATATTCCAGATTCAACCTTTTGAGCAATTGGGAAGCATAGTAGAGTCCGTGTTAAATACAAACTGAATCTGCTTTACTAGTGACTGCATCCCCAAAAAATGTGAGACCTGTCCTAGATCTTTGAGAGAGAACTTAGAGTCTAGCATCTTGATGAACCTCTGAATCAACTTTGTAGAATTTCCTGTAAGTAGAATATCATCTACATACACAAGAGCAAATAAGACCTTATCTTCAATCCTGAGCATAAACAAAGAAGTGTCACCGATGTGATCAGTATAAATCCCCAACTCCTCATCTGTAAGCTTAGGGCATCAAACCAAGCCCTAGGAGCTTGCTTCAAACCATATAGGGCTTTGTTCAGTTTACAAACAAAATGAGACTTTGTGTGATCAATAAAACCCTCTGGCTGCTCCATATACACTGGTTCTTGCAAAGGTCCATTAAGGAAGGCATTGTTTATATCAATTTGGTTTATAGGCCAATTCATAGAAACAGCCAAGGTAAGGATGATTCTAATTGTTGAGGACTTGGCCACAGGACTAAAAGTCTCATTGTAGTCTATGCCATAGCTCTGACTGTACCCCTTGGCAACCAATCTAGCCTTATGCTTTAGTATAGTCCCATCAGGTTTGAGTTTTAATTTAAAAATCCACCTATTTCCTACCACACTTTGACCTGGAGGCAACCTCACTAATTCCCATGTCTTGTTATGTATGAGAGCCTGTACTCTTGTGACATGGATTCTTTCCAATCTGAACTCCTGAACAGCCCTCACTCACACTAAGTAGGTTCAACAGAAAGGAGTGAGCACTTGCAATAGCAAAGAGAGTAAACCTTTGGTTTAAAAATTCCACTTCTAGCTCTGGTTTGCATGGGATGAATCCTTTGAGGGACAACAGGTGGTGAAGGACTGTGTTGAGCCATAGATGGTGAAGGACTAGAAGATGGAGAACCATGTGTGGAATTTCTGGAGGATACATCACTTTGAGTGTCAGTGAGTGATGCATTTTCAGTGTTGTGCATTAGAGGGAAATTAGTGACAGGGCTATTTGAAGGTGTCTGAAGTTGAGTCTGTGAAGTGTGAATAGGTGTTTGACCAGTAGTGGGACTATTTTGAAAATTTGAAGTATTAGAATTTGATGTTACCTGATCACCAGTAGAAACAGTAACAATATCTTCTTCAGGCAGGTTGCTCAGGATGTCTGTATGTTCCCCCTCTGACTGAGAAGATGCCAAAGTAAAGAAGGAAGAGGAGACAGCAGGATCAACAAACACTTGATTGGATGGACCTTGGTTAAAACCATGTTGAAAAGGAAACAAGGACTCATCAAAAACAACATTGGCAGAGATATATATTCTGCCAGTGTCATCAAGACACATATAACCCTTATGAGAGGGACTAAGACCAAGATTAACACACCTTTTTGTGTGAAACTGAAACTTATGAGACTGATATGGCCTAAGATTAGGGTACACAGCACAGCCAAAGACCCTAAAAACTTTGTAGTTAGGTTTATGGTGGAACAGACACTGTATAGGGGATTTGTGGCTCAAAATAGGTGTTGGTAGGCTGTTTATAAGTTGAACACTGGCTTGGAAGCTGTACCACCAGTACCTTAAGGGCATGCCAGCTTGAGCAAGAAGAGTCGACTGCCTCAACAATATGCCTATGTTTCCTCTCTGCCCTACCATGTTGGGCATGATCATGAGGACAAGGATGCCTAAATCTAATGCCTTCTGAGTCAAGATAATTGATGAGAGATAAATTTATGATCATTATTATGACATTTCGCCCCACTTCTGATACCATTTTGAGCATTTATGTATCAAATCAAGTCATAAATACTAAGTTTTATCAAAATGTATAAGTAGTAATTATTATATAAATTATCGTGTTTTTATGGTATTTTTATAAGTTTTTTATCGATTTAATAACCGGATCTGTCGTGATAAAAATTACTATATTTTATAAACGTTTTATTTTTTACTATTATGTTAGATCTAAAAATATCATAGCTAAAGACTGTAATATTAACCTAAAAAGAGTCCGTAAAATTCAACGCAGTTTACGAACTTTTGTTGTCAGATTTACTCGCGGTTCGCTTTCTTTGTGTTCGGTAAAAAGATAAGATTTATCATGCGAGACAGAATCAAGATCGAATAACGAATCGAGAGATTTGCTCGATCAAGGATTACTTAGCTCTTAAGTAATATACTTGGGAGGCCAAGATATTTTATTTCCCAAACTTAACCACTAAGTTAAGTACTTGGTGACCAAGGCTATCAAAATATCCCACGTAACGACATATTTTGAGGTATTTTGAAGGATGGAAGAATATGCCACAAGCTTACAAGTTCAACGGGTCGGTTTTCCTACGTACTTATACCGTAAAATATCTTCAACGAATATGCGACCCAACTTAGAGGCATTTTCAGGGGAAGAGTCCTTGATGAAAGTTTTAGATCTTCAAACGAGCTTTCCAACGGATTTTGAATCACGTCAATCGGAGGTCTACAACTCAAGTTATGGGCATTATACCAAAACTCGGCTCGAACTAGACTTTGACTCGGTTCGAACCTAAAAATCCTATAAATACACCCCTCATTCCATCACAATCCTTTGCCCCATCTTGGCCACTCTTGGCCAAGATCTCTCTTCTCCACCTCCTCCCATTTCTTCCATTCCCCTCTTCTTCATGTCCGTTCTTCATCTCTTTTCTCGTTTTATTTCATCTTTGGGCCAGTATATACATATGTCTATGTATGTGTATATATGTTTTTATAAATAAAAGTAGTCTTCATGTAATGCTCTCGAGAGAATTACCGAGAAAGTTGTTATTGAAGAAGTTGTTATTTTCAGAGAATACGGCTTTGATTTGCACTTAACGGGTAATTTTATCAAGTTATTACTTTTGTTGTTTATTTATATATATATTATATCTATCACTATGTTAAACTAAAAATATGTCTAGCCAAGATATGAATCAATTAGTTAATCTTTTGGTAAAATGAATGATCGACTCGTAATCATGATTAAAACTAATTATAATGAATCTTTTCTATTTTGCAACGTATTGATAATATATTCGAATGACGTAATCAATCATGATGAATACCACATATAACCTGGCGATGTCTTGACCAGAGAAGTCGATATGAGTAAAAATAGAAAAACCGGAGGGTAAAATGGCCGTCGATTAACGGAATCCTATTTCCTACCCGGGGCCAGATTTGTCCTAGAAAAACAAATCTTATTAATTTTGTACTCGAGATCTTAATAATGTTAAAATCACGCTTTAATTGAAACTACACCGTTTGTGTTAAATCGATCCGCTTGACAACCGGAGCCTCTTGAATAACATCGGCCGTCTGACGAACGGAATAACCTCTTTTATCCGGGGTAGATTTGTACTCGGTACCTGTTTTGACTAACTAAGTTTAGCATAGGCGATTGTGGACCTTGGGTGATGACATTTGACATATGACAATTTCATACGCTTCGTGTGAGGAGGAGTTGTCTAGCTTAGGAGTACACCGGTTCATATATAATTGACCTCCTTGCATCAAGGAAAAGATCAGTCTCATTTATTTCTACTAAAAAGAGATCGTAATTCAGTAATGTATTCTTGGCTAGATCTCAAAAATATCTATATTATTTATTTTTTTACTGTTTTACTAACATCTAACTAATCTAACTATCTAACCCGAGGAAAAGTTAAAAACTGCGACTTAGATCGAGTTAATAATAGATTCTTGGTGTTTAACCCCACTTAAAAGAATTACCATGTTTTCCCTGAGGATACGACCTGACTCACCAGACTAGCACTACAATTTGACCCGGTACACTGCCGGTTAGGATCTGTATAGCCTAGGTAATGTCCGTCAGCTTTCTGGCGCCGTTTCCAATGTTAGGTTTAGGTTCAGGTGTCGATCCTCAGGAAAAACTTGGTAATTCACCGTGTGATTAAACACCGAGAAACTATTATTATCTCAATCTAAGTCGCAATTTTTTTTATCCAACCAAACTCTAAACTAACAAACAATAAATAAAAGCATAAAATTAAAACAGATATATATAAGTATATAAATATATATATATATAAATATATAGCAATACATATATATATATATAGATATAAGTATATATAGGTACCAAAACAATACCTAGGGGAGGGAGATAGATATTATAATTAGAGACTAGCCAAGAATATGTTATTGAATTATTATATCTTTTAGTAGAAATTAGATAAGATGATCTTCCTTTTCCAAGGTCCAATCAATTATATGAAACGGTATACTCCTTAGCTAGGCAATTTCTCCTCACACGAGCGTATGAAATTGTCATATGTCTTGTCCTCTCATCCAATGTCATCCTCAAGCATGGGTCACTCCCGTTTTGTCATACGGCCAATTTTTAGAAATGTCAATTAAACAGCGAATTTAACGTGATAATCTCTTGAGTATAAATTTCAATAAGAGTTTATTTCTCCCGAAACAAATCTACCCTGTTTAGAAAATCGGATTCCGTTGTCACGTTTTCACTCACCAATTTTACCCTCCGGTCTTTCTATTAACGAGTTCATAAACTAACTACGGCGTCAATTCATAATTAGATTATGAATTCTTTCAAATCAATTAGCTACTTCAATTCAAACATAGAAAGAGATTCATTATAACCGATTTTAATCAATTTTAACATAGTCGTTATCTATTTCCTAAAAAGATAAAACTAATCCAATTTCATATCTTGGCTAGATATTAAGTTAGCCTAATATCATTATAATTAATATATAGATACTAATAACAACATAAATACATTAGAAAAGTTACAGATTACAATCGAAGCTTGAGTTGTATCCTCCGAAATAGCAACTCCTTTACATCAATGAGCCTTGATACATCTTCTAAGTATTATAACGATACTTTATACTACTGAGATTATTCCGGCAGAGTGCCGTTTTATGACTTTTATTTAACTAAAAACAACAAAAGAGACTATATATAGATATAGAAGAGAGATATATGCATTGGTACACTTCAAAATGGTTGCACTTGAGCTCTATTTATAGGCCACATAACTTAACCGGCGCGTGCCGGAGCACCACCGGCGCGTGCCGGAGCACCACCGGCGCGTGCGGCTACGATAGATATTCCCTTGTCGAGAGATTTGTGGGCCCAATGTCAGAGATTTTCCTGCAAGATCCGGCCTTCTCCGGCGCGTGCCGGAGATTTGGATTTCAAGGGATAAATCCATGTGTGCCTAGTGTTATCATCTATAAAGTGAACATAATAAGAGTACCCTTCTACAGACTTAATCAGCAGCCCCCACAGATCAGTATGAATTAAATCAAATTTAGCTTGAGCATGGGAATCAGAAACAGGATGAAATAAAGCATGACTCTTGCCATACTGACAAGGCTCACAAAAAGACAGATCACCACAAGAAACAACATTGCATTCCCTTAAAATTAAGACAAGGTTTGACTGGAGGGATGGCCCAGTCTCCTGTGCCAAACATCAAGATTCACATCGACTTATTACAACTCACGCCTTTTTTAGAAACATAAAGGCAATTGGCTAGGGATTTGGAGTGAAGGGAGTCCAAGCATTTTATATCTTCAAGAGGCATTGCTATCTTGTACAGACCATCCTGCAACTGACCCCTGAGAAGAATTTTCCCTGTAGCTTTGTCCTTCACAATACAAGACACATCATCAAATTCAACACATATAGGATTATCTGTGATTAATTTGGAAATGCTCAAGAGATTTTTTGTGATCTGTGGAACAAGAAGGACATTATGTAAGTGTAAGTGCCTGACAGGTGTGTGTAAAACAGTGTGGCCAATACTAGCTATTGCAAGTTTTTCACCATTTCCTACTACAAGAGAGTCTTTGCCACTATACTTACTGTCAATCTTCATATTACCTGCTTCAGAGGTGACATGATTAGTAGCCCCACTATCCATATACCATGAATGATCTGCCACTGTATTAGGAGTAGCTACAAATGCTGAGATTTGTTTAGGACCTCCAGTTGAAGCAGTGTTGTTTGTAGGACCTTGAAAGTCATGCTCAAACCTGTGCCAGCAATCAATGACAGTATGTCCACTTTTTCCACACAATTGACAAGTAGGTCTGTTGGTGTTTCCACTTCTACCACCTGTCCTGCCTCCCCTGTTGCTTCTTCCACCTCTAGAACCCCCTCTGCCTCTGTAGTTGTTTTGGCCATTATTGGAGTTAGGTCTAACATTGGACCTGTTTCCTGAGTTTCCACCTTGAGTGTAAGAGGCTAAGTTTGCAGTAGGGTTCGAGTGAGTACCAGTGACTGTCATTTGAGGGTTAAATCGAGCCAACAACCTTTCATGAGTCAATAATTGAGACTGAACCTCTGGCCAGGTAAGGGATCCAACTCTGGAGGTAACATTCACTATAACAGATTCATAATCTTTATCTAACCCCCCCTAAAACAGCCAGAATAAGCTCAGACTTGGATATGGGATATCCAGCAGCAGATAGACTATCACTATACGACTTCATTTGAGCAAGATAGTCACTCATTGACTTGGACCCTTTTTCAGCTCTAGTTAATGTACTCTTAAATTCAAGCATTCTAGCTTCAGACTGGTTGTTGAACAAAACTTCTAAAGTAGACCATACCTCATACGAAGTAGAGCAACCCATTACCTCAACCAGAGCTTCTTCTGTCATTGAACTGAGCAACCAACCCATCAAGAGTTGATCAGCGGTATTCCACTCATCCAAAGCTGGATTTGGCAGAAGGCTAAATCTGCTAGTATCTGGAGGTCTTGGTCTGGTTCCAAGAAGAAGATCCTTCATCTTATGACCTCGGACTATGGGTAAAATGGTGTATTTCCAGAGAAGAAAGTTGTCACGCTTGAGCTTCACAGTGCATGCCTGATTCAGATGCCCTTGAAAGGGTGAGGGTGGTTGCACATAAGAACTTGGGGATGGTGATCTGAAAGATGTTGTCACTGTAGGAAAGGACGGTGGAATCATAGAGCCACTGATCTGAGTGAACGGAACTCCACCGGAAAGTTCTGGTAAGGAGTAGAGAAACCCAGGATAAGGAATGGATCCAAAGAGTGTTTGGGGCTCGGCATTTGCAAATTTAGCAACGTAGTTCCAAAGCAATTGCTGCGACTTGAGTATCAACAACCTCTCGTGGTTGCCACTGTGACGACGGTCGCCGGAGAAATGCTAGCAGCAGCTGTGACTGCAGTCACCGGTGGGACACTGGTCCCAGAACTTGATCCACTCATGACGCTTGTCTTCTAGCTCCGATACCAAGTTTGATTATTCAAGCTTTCTAGTGTACAGCCATGGAAACGAAAAGGGAAGCTTAGAACAAGATTTCTTGATATTATATTTTGATAAAGATTACCGTTTACAACCACAGAGAATAATATAAGGAAGATGTGCCTAGATTTTATCTAGCACACACACCAATGTCTAACAAACCAAGGACACTAGTACATATGACTCATCACATAATTAACCACAATTACCATTAATACCTTTTACATTTTCATATATATATATATATATATATATATATATATATATATATATATATATATATATATATATGCGGCACTGCCGGTAACATCACCATTTTAATAAATTTTCCCCGAATTTTTATAATTCTCCAAACAACTTATTTATTAGCTAAGGCTTTTAATTCTTTATCCCCTTGCCGTTTAACCCTTGAGCCAGAAATCCTTCCTTTGCATCCCTCCAAACACATAGATCCAAACATCTATACAACAAGAAACAGCCCTGCATTTAATTTCCCTATATACACATTCATATAATGCTGTAAACCTACAAGTAAATATATACACACCATTCATTTTTTCTTCATTATTGTTTCTATCAAAGGCTTTTCTTAATTAAAGCATGCTTGGTAGAACAAGTGGTAGAGTAGCTGCAGATGATGATGAAGGTCTTCTTTTGGCTGCATTGCAGAGAACTCCGACCGATCTTCGAGCCCAAACCGCCGTTTTTCGTAGCGTTACGACGGGGAAATTCTCTTTGGTTGATGTTGGAAAGCTTGATGATTACAGACAGAAGGAGGTTTTGGATAAGATCATCAATGCCATTAATGAAGATGCTGACAATTTCTTCAAAAGAGTGAAGAAAAGATTTGATGCGTAAGTCAATATTTTGAATTAATAATTTAAACACTCATCATGCAATTAGTTTCTGTAGTGTACTGAATTTTTTGAATAATCCATATTCAAAAATAAATTGTTTATCCTTCAAAAATAAATTGTTTAGAATTGCTTAGGGTTTCTTTCTTGAACTTTTTAGATGCATTGCCATTCAAAAGACGCCATGCATGGAGGAGGGAGAACATACCAAGGAAAATAGGAATGGAAATATTTTAGGTCATAAAAGTTTTTATATATATATATGACTAGATACACGTACTCTTTTTTTTAAAGTTAGATAGGCAAATTTTCTTATACCTAGCCTTATGGGAGGGGGGGCGATTCACAGGAAAAACATTACTATATATACATGTTATGAATTTTTATTTTTTTTTTCCCTTTAAAATTTATATTCGTCCCTATCATTTATAATAATTGAATAAAGGGGGATTGAGGGAAAAGGACAAAAATATTTACGAAATGAATAAACAGGACACACTATTTTTTTTAGTTGCAAAAAGGACAAAAAAATTTGACACGGACAAAATTGACCCTATAGACACAACGCGCGTCCAGGCGTCCTCACGCAGGAGAACATTGTATATTTGATATTGCATTGCTGCTTTGTTGTTGTTTTTTTTTTTTTTTTGAAACACCCGTAATTTTTGATTTAGAACTCCGAACGTCGAAATATTTTCATCAAAATTCATTTTTTTTTGTTCTTCAATTTGAGCTCAAACACGATACCTTTCCGATGTATATTTTTAAAGACGAAAAAATATTTATATTAACCGGAGCGTTTTTCTTATAAACGACCGTAACTATTGATTTAGAACACCGATCATCAAAATTGTTTCTCTAAAGTTCATATTTTTTTTTATCTTCATTTTGAGACCGCGTTTGATACCCTTTCGGCGTAGTATTTGAAAACCGCATTTTATCGAAGCGTTTACACTAACACAAGAATAATGACACAAAGACACAAGAAATAACGAAGAACACACAAGAATACGTAGACACAAAGAATGATGACACATTTTATTACCAACCAAAATATCATCATTAACATTGCATAATACAACAATCTATCAAAAAAATGCTTCATATCCTAATGAAACTATCTATCAAAGCATTATGGAGATGCAACTCCGGGGGAATCAAGAGAATAAAAGTCTAATATCATTGGATGTAATCAAAAAGACTATCAATGAAACTAAAACATTCTTCAAGTTCTTGAAGACAAAAGCAGTCTGTTTTACCATCTATGGACCTTCATCCTTCAAACCCGCACAACATCAAACTCCATGAAAGATGTATGAAGCAGAAAATGCATCAAATAGCATCGGCTCGGCTTCATCAATAGAGAATCTAGGCTCCTCCAATTTTCTAAAGACAAAAAAACACAAACATAACCATTTGAATCAACAAAGTAACACACCAGTCTATTTTTGTTCTCAACAAAATAACACACCAACAAAGTAACACACTAGTCTATTTTTGTTCTCAACAAAATAACACACCAACAAAGTAACACAAACAAAGTAACACACTAGTCTATTTTTGTTCTCAACAAAGTAACACACCGACAAAGTAACACACTAGTCTATTTTTGTTCTCAACACAGTAACACACCAACAAAGTAACACACTAGTCTATTTTTGTTCTCAACAAAGTAACACACCAACAAAGTAACACACTAGTCTATTTTTGTACTCAACAAAGTAACACACCAACAAAGTAACACAACAACAAAGTAACACACCAACAAAGTAACACACTAGTCTATTTTTGTACTCAACAAAGTAACACACCAATAAAGTAACACACTAGTCTATTTTTGTACTCAACAAAGTAACACACCAACAAAGTAATACACCAACAAAGTAACACACTAGTCTATTTTTGTTCTCAACAAAGTAGCACACCAACAAAGTAACACGGTAACACACCAACAAAGTAACACACTAGTCTATTTGTTGAGAAATTTTTGTTCTCAACAAAGTAACACACCAACAAAGTAACACACTAACAAAGTAACACACTAGTCTATTTTTGTTCTCAACAAAGCAACACACCAACAAAGTAAACACGCTAGTCTATTTTTGTTCTCACACAGTAACATAGTAACACACCAACAAAGTAACACACCAACAAAGTAACACTAGTCTATTAGAAAGCTTAATGATATGAACCAAGTAAAAAACACAATCAATATTCGTTAAAACATCATAGATGCATCCTTAAACCAAACCTTAAACTGTGGGATCACCAATATGATCAACCACAACAGACCTACCATTATTTCTGTTCTCAACAGAACTATTAATCCTCTCAAAAAAAAACAGAACTATAATTTTCAACTTCATGGCTATCAAAAGAGTTGACGATGGTAGCTTCAATATCTACCATGACAGTTTCAATACCTGCCTTGGGATTCCCCTCAACCCCAGTTGCCCGAGGAACTGTCCTAGACTCAATACGCGAATTTCTAGAATTTCTAGACTCAATACGCGAATTTTCAGAATCTATAACACTTGAAATATCCAAAGCAGAAACATTAGAAGTGTTATTTACCTTTGAATTAGTCAAACTGTACCTATAGCAGACTTTGAATTTCCATTTCCACTAGCAACAGCCCCCGTAGAAACACGACTTTGTTCTGAAAGTGCCATTTTGATCACAATCAGTTTACCTTCACAATTTAAGAGCAGAAAGCAAAATACTTCTCAACTGGTCACTCAAAAATATAACCAAGAACAAAATAAATATCATGTAGACATTTATTCACACACACAAGAGCAGCACACATGAAGGAAATAATCTACCAAGATAGCAACAAAACCTTACGTCTCTCATGAACCCTTCTAACATGAGAAGGAAATAGAAAAAAAGACAAATTTGCCATCACCCCAATGCTTCAGAGTGCAAGTGTATTCAGTAATTTTCCAAATATAAAAGGCCTCCATAGCACAATCCTAATATTGATGCCACTGTCTGACAACATATGTGGGTATAAGCAGCGATTAAAAAAAACTCAAGCACCAATAAATTTTACTTCAGTAAGTGTAACCAAAAAATCCTCTACATCGGTGATTCAATTCATCATTAATAGGCAAGCATAGCATTTTTTTTTAGGAAAGCATAGCATTATTGAACAGATGTAAAACTTTAGGATGATTATTTAATGTCTTATGTTTAGAGACTGGCCTTACCAGATTGGTATTCCAGGTTACCCCATCAAGAGCTATTGAACCCATCTCCTTCATCAAGAGCTATTGAACACATCTCTTTATTTCTATCCAACCCAGGCCGTTCCACTTTTTCATTCTATGCGATTAATGTGACAAAAGAAGAGAGCAAAATCAAGAAAGGACATAGCTTTTCATTCAATTTCAAAGACTACATGCTTGAAATGGCGGATTCAGTGAACAAAGCTTTGGAGGAAGCAGTTTCAATACGTGAACCTGTAAGTATCCATGTTTCAATGAGGTACTCACTTCTTGCTGAGGGTAAAAGGGTCCGTCCAATGCTCTGTATTGCTGTTTGTGGGATATTTGGTGGGGATGAATCTGTTGACATGCCTTCTGCTTGTTCTGTTGAGATGATTCACACCATGTCTTTAATTTACAATTAATCTCCATTCTGTATTCATCATCAGAATCAAATATCAACCATTCATTCTTCTTCAAAATCGGAAGAAGAAGAATTGAAGAAATTCAGGTAAAACCAGAACATCAGAGCCACATTGAAGAAAGGGATTGAGAAGAAAATCTACCTCAGAAATTAAAAATAAAAAGAATTGTGTGAAATCAAAATTCAATGTAAAATTGAGCTTAGATAATTAGAAGAAAGAAAAAGGAAAAGAAAAAAATAAAGCAGAAAAGAGATTTCATTTTCATATGCTTTTGCTGCAGGGTAACAACTTCTAATTTACAAATGAGATCGGCAACTAAAGAAAAGACACCACCGTTGCTCAGTGTCTGAAATTACCGAAATTGCCTCAGTCTCCGTCGAGAAACTGCCTCAGAGTTTCTCTTCCCCCACTTACTCCACCGCCGTCGTATCTGTTCAAACAAAAATCAACCAATTCCGGTAAGAAAATTTTCTGAACTCTGCAATCCGGCCATGGATTTGTTTGTGTTTTTCCCTCTCTGCTACAGAGACGGGAGGAATCTGAAGGAAATGAAGCTATATTAAAAGAAAAGGAAATGAAGCTAATATTAAAAGAAAGGGTAAAATAGACCGAAAGAAATTGTTTTGTCCTTAAACCAATAAAAAAATATAAACTGGAATAAAATTTATATACAGGACGGAAAGTGGACTAAAACCTAATATTCCCTTGAATAAATTGACATAAAACTTTTATAATATGAATAATAATACACAGGCATTACAAAAATGATACATATAAACAAATATGAATAGCATTTTCCTTATAAAAATAAAAAAAGTTAATGTGTGAGATGTTTTTTTCCTGTAAAAAACATTGTTAATGTGTGAAAAAATTATTTTGGGAGTAGAATGGTTGATGTGTTCGGATAATACGATATATAGTAGTGTTTTTTTTAATATGAATCGCAAAATGTATATGATGTTTATTTTCATTATATAGTAGAGTTTCTCCTCCTCGAATACAAAGAGACAGAAAAAATCACTATTATACATTTTGCTGTTTGCGAAAAATTTCTACTATTATCGCCTCCCGTCACACAGGATCATCACTACAAGAAAGATATTTTTTTGCTACACTAGTTTTTGCCACACAAAAAAAGAAGGTGTTGCTATATATTACTTACTTTTAGCCACAGTAACGTTGAAATGAGTCTAACTAAGTATATATTAGCCACATTTTTTGGTGTGTGACAAAAGCTAATGTAGCAAAAGAGTGTTTTTCTTGTTGTGCCTGCGTCCGCCCCTGAGTATGACTTTGTGATCCAGGATCAATAGGAAATCAGAAAAACACATGGGCCCTATCGTGTAAAATATAAATGCTATGTTTTTGCAATTTTACCCTTCTTTTAAGAATTTTTATTGGTGGAATAAGTATGACAATGTAATCCGGGATCACCATAAAACTACGGAAAGTTATATAATCTTAATCCAAGGGTTGGTATTATTTCTTTTTTCTTTTTATTTTATTCATTAAATACATTAAATGGTGGATCATTTATGTATACATTATTCTGCGGACATTTTCAGTGCAGAAATACTTTTCCATATATGTTTGCGCTACTCAAAAACTTTCCATAGAATTAAAGCACATCGTAACATAAATTTGCGTAGAGGGCTAACATAAATCAGCATAATTAATAATTATTGACAAACATACGTATATATGGTTATTTGAAGAAAAAAAAGTCAAGAAATATTATGCGAGTGAAATGTTATAGCCCAAACAATTGAAAATGGAGCTATTTATAAAATGAATAAATAAAGTTTCAAATGATTGGCTTTTAAGCCTAAAAAAAATGATTGGCTTATAAGTTTTTCGTTTTTGAATGAAGTTAATTAGATATGATAAACTTTTTTATGGGTAAAATAACTTTTATTAATCAATTCGGTATTTGATAGAAACTTTATGTAACGCCCGCATTCCCCGATCTGGCGCCTTATCCTAAGAGAAAGCGTTGCGCAGATATAAGCGTTAAATAAATCTAATATTATACGCAAAGATCTACGTCGTCGTATCAAATAAAAGCAACTAAGTTTAAAAAGACTGGGTAAAACATAAATGCTACTAAGATAGAAATTAACCATACTAAAGATGGATAGTTAAATTACAACGACAAAAAACCCAAAGACTTATACAATACGAGGTCTTAAAAGTATAAATACAATAAGTCTAAGAAAATAAATACAACTAGTCTAATACAACCTTTACAAAGAAAAGGAACTAGAAACTTCGTCAATACTTCAAAGACTTCAAAAGTCGTCATCTACCTGATCAACATGTTCGTCTTCTCACCCCACAATGCATACAAAAGAAAATGCAAATGAGGTAAGTACAAAGTACTTAGTAAAAGTGAGAAACTAATGAATAACTAAGTTATACAACGAAAGGTTATTATTATGATTATTAATTATCTTTATGAGACCGACTCAATCTGGGTTCAATCCACGCCATCGACATGTCATGACTAAGCGTTTAAAGCTTAGCTTATCTTGGTTACATCATTACTCAAGGACACAATGCATGGTGAAAATTCCACCACGAGATATACTTGCCAACTACGGTGATTAGCACCGGTAGTCCCGGATCTCCCCGTATGCATATACGTTCGATGGATTTCCTCCACTACCCTTCACCTTTTTTCGAGCGATGGCGTTGTCCACCTTTTATGAACGTATCACATCGCCGATTTGAATCGATGCCTGACCGAGAATAAGTGACGTTTTAGCTTTTACTACACTTATGTAATTATTATTATTGTAAATTAACTAGTCACCTAAGTGTTTTCAAGTAAGCTCTCTCACATACACTACTCTCTTTCCTATACCACTAGACACGGACAAGGCCTAGCAAATACATAGACATTGATGAATTCTAATTCATCAAAGCACAAGCCATTTCATGCTCTTCCGACGGATCCGAACTTCAACTCCCTTTAAGAGTACATTCGGTGTTTTAACTGAACGAATCAGAAGTTCAATCGAAGCTTGTTTATGTTTAATTAATGTTGTTGAATCAAAAAAAATTAGAAATCTAAAACTCAACAAAAATATACCAAAACATATCACAACTCCATAATTACAACTTAGCATGAATTCTTTCACCAAATAACATCAAGACTCACCAAAACTCAATCTATCGTTATAAAACTATAATTACTCATTAGGAAGAGCCTCTTACCATAATTTCCAGCAAAACCGAAAGCAAAACGTCAAGCAACTGCAACAACTGTTGATCCTCAACCCCAAAACCTATTTGATCAACGAGAAACCCTAAAATCCTATTTCTTTGCAGAAAACCGAAACTGAAAAGTGATCAAAACTGCAGATTACCTGGATTAACTGTTGTGAAACTATTTTTAGATTGATCTACGCTCCAAGACGATCGTTTCGACTACTCATGGCTAAAAAACAGAGCTACGGATCGAAAGATAGGAATTCTCAAGATCAAACTCAACGATTCCAAAAACTGCGCTTAAAATAAAACTTACGAAAATTACGAGATGTTATTTTCCAAAGTTGCGTCTCCTCGTCTTTGATCGCTTTTCTCTCCTGCATCTTGAAACGATGAATCGGACGGGTAGCACACATGAAGTCTTCGTTCCAGGCATCTCCTGGGTTGCTCTTCATTATTGCCGTCGTTCTCCTCTCTTTTTTTTCAAAAGTGGCGTGATAAAAATTATAAAAGATTTTGGGATTATTTTCCTTAAATAGCCCACAATTAATTCCATTAATTAATTAGCTAAATCCTTTTTCCCTTATAATTATTTTCCAAAACTTTTACTTAACTCCTTTTTAATTAAATAAAAGACAAATAATGATTAGGTCGTAGTAAATACATCCAATGACCATTTTACCCATTTATGAAAAGTCGGGATGTTACACTTTAGTTAAATGATTTTTAGGGACTGAGGAAATTTAGAAGACAAGATAAAGATACAAAATTGGTTGAGAATTTACAAAATGTAGTGAATACATGTATAAAAAATATAAGAATACATGTAAGAATCGTCATTCTCAACCATTTTAGATTAGAACTGTCATTCATAACCTTAACCTTTTTTTAAAAAAAAAAATTGATTGAGGAGGATTTACGTATAAGCATTTAAATGTATGCGAGTAAAATACAAACTGTATCTCTGATTTTTTTTATTCCATTTTTTTTTTTTTGAAAGGTTATTGGTTTTATTTTTGGATTTAAGCGGATGCAGTAGCCCCCTTTCGATACACATAGCTCCAGGTGTATTGAAATTAATATAAAGTTGATTTTACTCAATTTTAGACAGAATATTTATACTTTTTTAGGCCTAATTTTATTCAAAAAGTATGAAACGTGTTTTATGATCGGTATCGGGTATAGATTTCAACACACATCATAATATTTTTCGTCTCATATTTGGTTGGAATATTTTTTAGGGAAGCTATACGACATAAAAACATAAATGGAGTCAGCAGGACATTCTTTTTTCGGATGTTATAAAGACAAAACAAAATATTTGGACAAAAATACCCCTTGTTACTTTTTACCCTCTACAAATAAGAATAATAATCGAAACAAAGTAGAATGTATTTCATAAAATGTCAGAATCTCCAATGAAAAAGTAGTAATGGATCTAAAAACAAGAATGAATGTTGTAAAATGTCAGAATAAACGTAAAAACAAATAAGAATGTAATTTACAAAAAAATCGTGAACATCCAATGGAAAAATAATAAACACTAAACAAAGAGTAAAAGGGCATTAAAATAGTAACATCCACTAAACACTAGATAAAATATAATGTACCACTTAAAACAAGTAGTAATTCATCCATAAAATGTCCATAAAAGTCGTAATAATCATATAAAATGTCGAATGAGACTCAAAACAAATAATAAATGTACCAGTAAAATGTAATAACGGACAATTAACAAGTGGTAACAGCCCATAAAAAAAAATTAAAAAAAAAAAATCTTGCTGCTAGCTTCGTTCTTCTTCAAAGCAGCCACCGGAGGCCAAAATCCGGCGACAACGCAGCGGAGTTGGAAATACAGCAAACAACAAACCTCCTTCAAGACAAAAATCCTCGCCTTTAATGGCTGACTTGCCTTCACCTTCAATGGCTGACTTGCCTTTGTCTTCTTCTTCCCTTCTCCGGCGTTCAGCTCCGGCGTTCAGCTCCGACCATTCGGCTCCGGCGGCACAGGCGTCGCCCCTCTTTCTCCTCCCCAAACCTAATCCCCAAATCGTTCAATCTGATTCGGTAAACCAATCGTTCAAATCGTTCAATCTGCTCCAATCATTCAAATCGTTAAATCGTTCAATCGTTCTTCTTCAATTCCAATCACCCTTCCCTTCGTCAATTCCAAAAAAATAGAACTGAATCGAGACAGCAGTAGCCATATTTTCTGGTAGGATTTTGATCGGAGATGATGCAGCCGTTGCGGTGGTACGAAAGGAGAGAAAAAGGGAAAAAAAAAAAAAAAAAGAAAAGAAAGATAGTTGCGGCTAAAGAGAGGCCTTACCGGAGAAGAAGATGAAGCTGCGGCCGTTAGAACAGAGGTGCCCGGAGAAGAAGAAGATGCGGCTGGATGCGTCTAATGGGTAAAAAAAAAAGAAGTTGCGCAGAAGAAGAAGAAGACACATTAATAGGTTTTTTTTTTAATATTTATAAATCAGTAAAAAAAAAAGGGTATTTTGATAAGTGTACGTCGGTTTTGTCCTTTCTAATAACTAGTTTCCTTGGAGCCCGATAAACCTATTAGTTTGTCCTTCTGGATAAAAACCTATATTTTTTTATGTGAAAAAACTCTCTCGGATTCAAAGTGAACATTTTCACCTTGATTAAAATAAGGTTTTTTAAATTATACCACGGTCGATCTATCCAGACACAATATTTCCAAAAAAAATGACTTTACAGAGTTTAAATTTTGTTTTCGACCTCTCAAAAGTCAAGTTTTATTTATTATTTCGACTAAATATAGAGATGTCGAATCACACTATGATGCTCCAAAACTGATTGTCTTTGGTGCCAATTAATAACATTGCCTATAAAATAAATATTGCCAACTTGATTGAAGTAGTGTCCATATTAATTAGACATTAAAGCCTGTATTTTTATTTTTTATTTTTTTGGTAAATTAAAGCCTGTATATTGTATCATTTTTAATATTCTTGTATGTACTAACTTACAAGGACATGAAATAGATCTGAGGTGTCACTGGACACGATGTCTCTCTTCTTTGCTGAAATTGTAGAGAAAAGTTATGGAAAAAAAAGTTAGAAGTGATTATTAAAGGGTAAACCCTACTTCTCGGCATGTACACACACCCCTGGCCCTCATGATGTGTGGAAATGTAAATCGTGATCACTCGAGTAGTTCGAATCATAAGCCGCCAAGTAGTGGTATAAATTCGCTTTGATTCAACCAGGTGACCACTAAAGCAAGCGCCGCAATTACGCACTCCAGCCTCACTTAATCGAAGTTATGTCCCAGACTAATTTAGAAGTGATTATTAAAAATGTAAGTTAGAGGCATACCATCAGAAAAACTTCCTTAACCAATTTTTTATAACAACAAATCCAAACATTTTAAAAGAAATAATTCAACCCTTTGTTTTCAATTCTTGCTTTTGTCCTCATGACATCTCTCGACTTCTTTATTATAGTTGTATAGAAAGTTGTGGAAAAAATTAGAAGTGTTTATTAAAAGTTTAACTTAGATTTTTTATGACAACAAATCCAAACCTTTTAACCCGGAACTAAAATACCCATTTTTTTTTAGTTATAAAAAATAATTCGACCCTTGTTTTCAATTCTTGCTTTGTCCTCATGACGTCTCTCGACTCCTCCTGTATTGAAATTGTATAGAAGTGTTTTTCAAATTTCCCGTTTACTTAAATGGAAAATACATGACTAGACCTTCCTCTCCTGCAAATCTAACGTGCTTTCAATTTAACACAGGCATTTTCAGTTTTTCTTTTAATTTGTTTTTATATTTTTTTAAAATTTTTATAATCAGTCGTTGATGTCTTCTTAATTCCATAAATCCTTCTCTCTCCAACTAAAAAAAAAATCTTTAATTTGTCGGCTACACAATTTCCTTCCATACTTTTTCCTTGTTTTAAGAACGGTTTTGGGGTTTCCTTCAATTTCGCTATAGAGATTAATCAAATAGAGATCAATCAAATGGTATAACCACTAGATAGAGGTCAATATAGCAAGAGGAAACTACAAACATAGAATTTTACTCACCGTAAATAAGTTGTTCGTCTCCCAATCTTCGAAGTGCCATCTTGAGCATGACACTCACCAGCGCCGGCAAGTATAGCAATTGAAAATCACCCAAGTTGCAAAAACTCCTCATGGCTTCACTTTCTTTGCTGAATTGAAGTGTATTGTTCGATAATTTCTTCTGTCTAGTTCTCTTTGAAAGATAGGGTCTTTGTTTCTCACGATTTGGGAATGACAATTGGTTGGGAATGAAAAGGCAATTTGGAAAAATGACATGGATGGAAAACGCGTCGTATAGGATTGAGAAATAAAAAAATTGTTGGGAATGAGTTTAAAATATACAATAAATATTAACAATGTTCTGTAATTGTGTGCCGTTATATTTGAGGGAGAGGGAGACTCCGTCACGTATTTTCCATTTATGTTAATGCGACAGAGCGAGTGTATGCATGTCTCACCTCCCTAAAACCTCGTTTGGCTAGAATAAGGAAACAATACAACAACCTTTTCTGGAGCTAGAACCAATTTCTCAAAGTTCGTTCTTACAATACATCTACGAAGAAGTCGGTTATTGGCCTCAGAACCGACTTTCACAAAATCGATTATATTGTGGTGCATAGATAGAGTGATGTACGAGTAAAAAGAATGTACCGTAAATAATAGCCCCTAAAGAAATTAACACAAGCATCAAACCCAAATGCTCATTGATACGGAAAATTCATATGCAATGATTTCTATTAAAAGCAGACCAGTCGGATGACGATCGTCACGAAAGTAAAAAAAAAAATTGTCCGTTTACATATGTGGCAGTGAGATTTTATGGTGCAAGCTGGTTACAAAAATGTTATACTGAAATGTAATAAATACATTAAAGTCTTTCAATTTTAATCTCTTTCACATAATACACTTTTATGGTGCATGAGAAGTTAGAAATGAATTATCGTAATGTATGTCATTTAATACAACCTGGTTATGTACACTAAACTTCTTCGTCAGGTGTTTGATGTATTCTAGAAAGAAGTTTGTCTTCCAGGTGTTCGATTGTAGTCCTCAAAGAACTTTTTCTTCTCTTCCAGTCCTTGCTTCACTTATTCTCCACATTCCTGCTATTATGGCAACCTTTCTGTTCCTCCACAGTGTCATCTATCAGTTGGTCGCCATTGCCTTTGCATGTGATTCATTCAGGGTGTAGAGATAGAAGCACCATTTTGTTGTTGGGGAAGCTCAATAGTATTAGTAATGGCAGCATCACCAGCCATGTCAAAGGCTTGCCAGTGCCACCATTTGGAGTTGCTCATCAATCACTAGGGGTCACTGTTAGTGTCATAGACGACCACAGACAGTAATGTGTCTTTGATGATGTGCCCTTTGGCATTTTTTTGAAAGTTTATTAGTACAGAATTGGTAAACCTCATGCCATTGCAGTAACCTCTTTTAAATACATGCTTATATATTCAATCAAAAGTACATTTTCTGGATGATCTTCAAGAATGTCCATGGCCTAGAAGTATTAACTCTATTGACAGAGCACTTCTCTATCATTATACGTATATTTTGTATTTCAACTTATCAAGCTGTAATCTGAACTTGTAGCTGCAGACTTGCTACTTCCTTGCTCCCTCCCTTTACCTTAAGCTCATCCCTTCTTTTGATCCCCCCCTTATTTGTCTCGGTATTCAGTGAGCATCTTGGATTATGTAAATGTTAGTGAATTTATCTTCTGCATCTTGGCTGGTTTTCAGCAGATATAGTTGTCTAATTCCAGGAATCTGATCTGTATTCACCTCGTCATTGTTTGATTTTATCTCTGTGGTGGTATTCAAATGTTGGTTTGATGACGATAAAAAAAAAATTGATTTTCTTATACCAGGGTTGATTTAGAATTTCCAAAAGTTGAAGTTCGATTCCAGAACCTCGATGTGAATACATTTATCCATGTTGGAAGCAGAGCTTTACCAACTATCCCCAATTTCATATTTAATACGACTGAGGTATGATTGCAATATCTGTTAAATAATGTTCTTACAGTTTTAAGGGTTTTATAACAAGTAAGCCCTTTGAGTGGGACTTTGTCCTGCCTTTCTCCATACTAACCAACTTTAAAACAAATAGGATTTCTTGAGGCAACTTAGGTTTTTCGCTGGGAAGAGAACAAAATTTTCGATCTTGAAAAATGTCAGTGGTATTCTTCGACCTGCAAGGTAGTATTCTTGAGTTTGCTTGCATTACAAGTTATGCCTCGCAATCGATTTCACAATGATGAGATTGTTTGTTGCACCTCAGGCTCACTCTGCTTTTGGGCCCACCAAGCTCAGGAAAGACAACTTTGCTTCTTGCTCTAGCTGGTCGGCTTAAACATGATTTGAAGGTATTGAACTATAAAGATGTAGCCTCGAAACATAAATACTTTGATCCTAATTTTTATTTGGTGGAAATGCTGCAATCTGAATCTCCATGTGTACAGTGAAAATATATCGATTCGGAGAATATTGGATATGAAATGGCGCTGATTTCAGCAAATTCATGTTCAGAATTTTCCATTTCTAACTGCACTTATTTTACTTTGAAGATGTCAGGGGAAGTTACCTACAATGGGCACAACATAAAAGAGTTTGTTCCCCAAAGGACTTCTGCATACGCGAGCCAGCAGGACTGGCACATCGGAGAAGTGACAGTGCGGGAGACACTGGAATTCTCTGGACGTTGTCAGGGCCATGGATATAAACAAGGTAAGAATTTCCATAATCACAGTTTTCACGTGATTGATTTAATCTAAAAATTGTTCCTAACAATTTGATTGGAACACAATGATGAAGACCTACTCATGGAACTGCTGAGACGAGAAAAAAGTGCAGGTATATACCCTGAAGAAGACGTGGATCTGTTTATCAAGGTACATTTCGCCCTAGAAAGTAATCTTTGGCCTTTGTTTTCTGCACTAGACTTCTACTTCCAATAACTGACAGATTTTTTTTCTACCAGACAGTAGCATTGGGGAAGGATACAAGTCTAATTGCAGAATATATAATGAAGGTAAGTGATAAATAACACGTGAAGCTTTTTTACAGTTGTAACAAGAAGGCATTTATCATAACTGATTTGTGTAATATACTGTCTCAAGGTCTCAAAATACATAAATATCGACATTGTGTCTTTCACGACAAGTAAGAAAGAAAATTAGGACGTATGTTACAGATTTCTATGCATGAAATTTCATTCTATAAAGAAGAATCCATCATGCATATCAATTCTGTTAACTTAATTACACTTTTGTGGATGAATTATCTTAAGATTTTGGGATTGGATGTCTGTGCGAATACATTGGTGGGAGATGAAATGCTGAAAGGTATTTCTGGGGACAAAAAAATGACTTACAACCGGTAATTTCTTCTGCTGTTTTGTTCATGCTGATGTATGTAAGTTCATTTTTTTCTGAGAAGGATGTAATGCAAGCTACACACATGCTTTTAGGTGAATTGCTAATGGGGGCATCTCGAGTGCTCTTCATGGATGAGATATCAACTGGTTTAGATAGTTCTACTACTCATCAGATCATCAGATATCTTAGGCATGCAACTCATGCGCTTGAAGGCACTGCATTAATATCCTTATTACAACCAGATCCAGAAACTTACGAGTTATTTGATGACGTTATGCTTTTAAGTGAAGGACAAATTGTGTATCAGGGACCCGTGAAGCTGCACTTGATTTCTTTTCGTCTATGGGTTTCCAGTGCCCTCCCAGAAAAAATGTTCCAGATTTTCTACAAGAGGTTTGCAAATTAAAATCCATAATGTACTGGAAAATATATGCAATTTTCTATGTTTATTTCCTTTCAATGAATATTTTGTATGCAGGTTTTATCTCAAAAGATCAAGGACAGTATTGGTTCATAATGACCCGTACCATTATGTATCTGTTACTAAGTTTGTCGAAGGCTATCATGCATTTAGCCTTGGTAAAGAATTGACTGAGGAGCTATCTGTTTCATATGGTCGTTGTTATAGCCACCCTGCAGCCTTGTCGATAAAGGCTTATGGGGTAACTATGAAAGAGCTACTCAAAATCTGCTTTTCTTGGCAACTGCTTTTGATAAAACGAAATGCATTTGTTTTCATATTCAAAGTTTTTCAGGTAATGTTTCTATGTAGCTTAAATGTTCTGAATATTCTATTCAATCCGTCTTTGTATTGCCAAAAAACGTGTGATGAAATTGTATGTTGCGTTATGCAGCTTCTCATGATGGTTTCCCTTATGGCTAGCGTGTTTTTTAAGACAACAATGCGTCATAACACGCTTGACGACGGTGGAGTTTATCTTGGAGCCATATATTTTGCACTTCTTACAATTCTTTATAATGGATTTATGGAGGTTCCCATGTTGATAGTTAAGCTTCCAGTTCTTTACAAGCATAGGGATTCATGCTTTTATCCTTCTTGGTTATATACATTACCTTCATGGCTTCTCAGTATTCCATTATCACTTGTGGAATCAATCATATGGGTAGCAGCAACTTATTATCTTGTTGACTTTGACCCACAAATAACTAGGTATATATATATATATATTGGATTGATACCCTTTTTCTACCAACTCTGAAATGACATCAATATGACTTAGTTACTTATTTACATGCAGATGCCTACGTCAGTTTTGGTTGTTTTTCATTGCATCAGATGTCAATAGCTCTGTTTTGATTGATGGCATCATTAGGGAGAAATCTCGTGGTTGCAAACACGTTTGGTTCTTTGCAATGTTGGTTGTGATGGCTCTCGGAGGATTTATTCTTTCACGAGGTGAGAATGAAAATATCTGTTTTCTTTGAGTGCCTTTGTTTTTCGACTCTGACAATAATGGATCGTCTTATTAACTCGATGTATGGTTTCTCTCAGGTAGCATCCCTGGTTGGTGGATATGGGGATACTGGTTTTCTCCGTTGATGTACGCACAAAATGCAGCTTCAGTAAATGAATTTCTTGGTCATTCTTGGGATGAGGTGACTAATTATTCATGCTAGTTCTTTATAGCTACTGTTTAGTGTGTGTGTGTGTGTGTGTGTAAACAACTGATCAATATGAACAACTGCAGTAGTGCACAATACCTGTCGTGTGCTCCTATTGTGATTGCAACAACAAAATATCTGTTTTTTTCATTTGTATAACGAAGATGTTACTGTATCTATGTAGGGTTTTGGATATGGTGCTACACTGGGAGAGACATTATTGAAGGTTCGAAGTTTTTTTGCAGAGAAATATTGGTATTGGATAGGGGTTGGTGCTTTGCTTGGATATACGATTATATTCAACGTCCTCGTGGCTTTGTCTCTAACTTATCTAAAACGTAAGTTGCTTTCCATATAAAGTTCTCATGTAGAGGTTGATTCTAGAAAAGATGATGTAACTTCTTACAAATTATCTTATACATTCGTTTGCTAATTCCATCATCCAAATCGATGCAGCTCTTGGGAGCACACAGGCCGTGGTTTCTAAGGAACGGCTTCCTGACGGTATTCAACAGAGACAGAAGATACGCTCTGACATTTCACTTGATGAATGTTCGCTTGATTCGCACTCATATGAAGGTTTGTCTAAAGTTTGCCTCATCTTTTGGCTGTTCAATGTCTTGAAAGTTTTTTTTTTCGCTTTATCAGGGACAGCTCACATACTAAGCAGACGAGGCTTGGCTCTTCCATTTACGCCACTATCATTGTCTTTCAGCAACATTTGTTATTATGCGAATGTTCCAACGGTATCCCTTTGCACTACATTCTTTTGTACTGAAAGCTTATTCAATCGTTATTTCATAATTTAGTTGGTTTTACGTTTCTCTGTAGAAACCGAAGCAGGAAGGTCTGCTGGGAGGTAAAGCACAACTGTTGGACAATGTAACTGGTGCTTTCAGACCGGGGATTCTCACTGCACTAGTTGGTATAAGTGGTGCTGGTAAAACTACTCTAATGGATGTTTTAGCTGGAAGGAAAACTAGTGGATACATTGAAGGTAGCATCTACGTATCCAATTTCCCTAAAAAGCAAGAAACTTTTGCAAGGGTTTCTGGATACTGTGAACAGACTGATATCCATTGCCCATGTTTAACTGTCAAAGAGTCTCTTGTATTTTCTGCTTGGCTCCGCCTGTCTTCAAAAGTCGACTTTAAAACACAAAAGGTGACTGCTTTCTTCAATTTGTGCCTATTTGGTTTTGCTTCTTTATTATATGATTCTGAACTCACTCACCGCAGGAATTTGTACGTGAGGTTATGGAACTCGTTGAGCTAATTCCTTTACAAGGAGCTTTGGTGGGTCTACCAGGGATCGATGGGCTGTCAACGGAGCAAAGGAAAAGGCTTACGATTGCTGTTGAGTTGGTTTCGAATCCTTCTATTGTGTTCATGGATGAACCTACTTCAGGTTTAGATGCTAGGGCTGCGGCTATTGTTATGAGGACCGTGAGAAACATTGTTGACACTGGACGAACGATTGTCTGCACAATCCATCAACCTAGCATTGATATCTTCGAGTCATTTGATGAGGTTGTCATCTTTCATTTCTTTAGATATGCAAGGAAAAGATTTTTTTTTTTTTTCGCCTCGTGATTTATCTTGTTTTTTATGTCCTTGGCAGCTCTTACTAATGAAGCAAGGAGGCAAACTCATTTATTCAGGTCCATTGGGAAGAAATTCCTGCAAACTGATCCAGTATTTCGAGGTAGATTTTTTAGGTTTTTCTAAATTTGAACTCTATTAACAGGACCGTTGTCTGTGTATCTCGTTTTTTATTAATGCGTACGTAAACTGTTTCTCGTCTCTTTAGGCCATTAAAGGAGTTCCTAAAATCAATCCTGGATGTAATCCTGCTGCTTGGATTCTTGAGGTTACTTCTCCTGCTGAAGAAATTCAGCTCGGTGTGGACTTTGCCGAAATATATCACAGATCTAACTTATTCGAGTATGTATTTTTCGTACATCTATGAGTGCACATGTCACCTGGCCTTTTGTCATGAATCATTTTTTTTACCAGGGAAAATAAAGAGCTAGTAGATAATCTAAGGCAAACTACAAGTGAATCTAAGCAGTTAAGCTTCCCAAGAAAATACTCCAAATCGTTTTTTAGCCAGTTTCTAGCCTGCCTTTGGAAGCAACAAATGTCCCACTGGCGTAACCCACAGTACACAGCAGTTCGCTTCTTCTACACGATTATCATCTCACTGATGTTTGGAACAATATGCTGGAGATTTGGTTCTAAAAGGTTTGCCCTTTTGAATTTGTCATTTTTTCACTAATTTGTATCACAACTTACTGTGTTAATAGTTGTAACCACAATGCACCAAAATCTGCATACTTCTGCTGCATACTTTTGAATTTGTGTTTTGTATAGGGAAACACAACAAGAAATCTTTAATGCAATGGGATCCATGTATTCTGCTGTTTTATTTATCGGGGTTACAAATGCAATGTCCGCCCAACCCGTGGTTGCTATTGAGAGATTTGTCTCCTACAGAGAGAGAGCAGCAGGAATGTATTCTGCACTACCATTTGCATTCGCACAGGCATGAATCTTTATGGAGAACTTTTTCAAACCGAATCGATTCAGACTGGCATAATAACAGATCATACATACATATTCTCTTGTTTTGCAGGTTGCAATAGAATTCCCATATGTTTTAGTGCAGACACTTATTTATAGCACAATCTTCTACTTCATGGCGTCTTTTGAGCTCAACCTTTGGAAGTTATTTTGGTACATGTATTTCATGTATTCAACCTTCTTATACTTCACCTTCTTCGGGATGATGATGACTGCAGTCACACCTAACCAAAACATCGCTGCAATACTCGGTGCACCTTTCTATCTCATGTGGAATCTTTTCAGCGGATTCATCATTTTTCACATGGTAAAATGTGCCATGTCACCGCAATCCATTGTTTCTCTCTCCCAAAAGCTTAAGTTTACGGTTTTTTTGTTTTTAATGTATGGTTTGCAGAGGATTCCGTTATGGTGGAGATGGTATTACTGGGCAAATCCTCTAGCATGGAGTTTGTATGGACTTTTAACATCCCAATATGGAGATCTAGATACAATGGTTAAACTCGCTGATGGGGTACATTCGGTTCCTATCAAACAGTTGCTAAAGGTGCAGTTCGGGTATAGACGTGAGCTTTTGCCTATGGCTGCTATCATGATGGCTGTTTTCTGCTTGATGTTTGCAGTAGCTTTTGCTTTTGCTATCAAATTCTTTAAAACCCAAAAAAGATAAAATCAAGAGCTTCAAAAGACAGGTTTCTAGCATCACAGGTGTGTTCTTCAGTATTGTCTATGACCAGAGGTGATGCATTTTCTATGCAGTAAAGGCCGGTACCCCCCCACCCGAAGAAAATATTTACATTAAGTAGGTCATTTTGATGTTAAGTTAATTTTTAAATTCCTTTGATGCCCCCCCGGTTGAGATTAGGAATAAGAGCTTGAGCAGCATTGTTGAATCTGAAACAGCATCAGCCATAAAGATTACTACAATGAATGAAAGAGAATATACGATTATGAATTAATTTTATTCTTGTTCTAGACAAACAGCAAAGAATGGATCTAAATTAATCTACATATATAACTACCATGTTGTATTTAGCTTTGAACAACGTGTGCACCGCAATCATCATAGGGAAACTGATGCTTGGCCCAATAATCGATCATTTCTTGAACATTCTTCCTGCAAAACAGATGATTTAGTAAGGACCAGTGTTCTAAAAATCGCCCTGGGCGATCGCCTAGGCGCCGCCTAGGCCCTGGACGACCCCCGGGCGTCCTCGACTTGGCTCTAGGCGATTTATCTAGGCGCTCAAGTGTGCTGGGCAATTTTCTGGGCGCTCCTGGACCCTTCTAGGCGCTCCTAGGCCCTTCTGGGCGCTCCTAGGCGCTCCTAGGCCCTCCTAGGCGCTCCTAGGACCTTCTAGGCGCTCTAAGGCCCTTCTAGGCTATTAGGGTTCCATCTGGGCGAACATCAAGTTTTCCCAAGTGTTTAGACAAGAAAGATGCATAAAACCCTAAACCCCCCTCGTAAAAACCCTAAAACCCCCCGTAAAAACCCTAAAACCACCATAAAACCCTAAAATCGCCTAGGCGCCGCCTAGGCGCCCCTGTGGCGTACCGACTTCGCCTAGCGAGTTTTAGAACATTGGTAAGGACCTTTTGTTTCAGACAAAACCATTTGGGCTATAAATAAATAAAAAAATGTTTGGCAATGAATAGAGCAAAAATAAGTATACGAGATAAAAGCCGCCTGAAAATTCTCAGATTGTTGTGGATATATATACACCTCAAAATCTTTCAGAAGAGAATACACTTGTCTTTGCTCAGTAAGAGATTTCGTATACTTCTTTCTGATACCCTCACAAGCTCTCTGCTCTGATTGTAGTAATTGCTGGTTCTTTTCCAGCTTCTGTACATAAAATGAAGCACGGTTCATTTTTCAGCTCGGGAAAATCACAAAGATATCAGATGCCTTGAAATAATAAAGAACTTGAACTTGAACTAATGAGAGCCAACTCAGCAGTATATGCCATGTGTCCTGCCAAATTTTATTGACATCACCACCTTCGCTATTTTATTTTCATCGTATGGTGGACTCTTATGCAAAACTTCAGAGTAAAACATCTGCTTTAGGTAACAGCAACTAAGGTAAAACTGGTTTTTTTTGCAAGCTTACCTGTTGAATGCCCTGCAAAATCCCTTCCATAGAGTTGATAAGCTTTGTTCGACCAACTGGGCTGGTCATCGCATCTTGAAACTACACATTTTCAGAAAGAATATATATATATATATATATATATATATATATATATCACTTGCAGTACATATTTAAAACAAACCGAAAGAAAATCTGCAGGGGAATCGCTACTCAAATTTGTACGAAACAGAATCACCAAGTTCTGCACTACTACTTGTAATGCACAAAAATAAAGATTCTCAACTATTATATGATGTATAGATTCTGATGCATTTCACTATGAATAAAGATTCAGTAAAATAGAGATAAATAGTGTTTAAATCAAATCAAATAAATGAGCAGCTAAATAGTCATACGTTCCGTTCTGCCCTTACCTGTGAACTTATGGAGTTCAACAAAGAAGTTTCTTTCAGCATCAATTCCTTTATCTCCAATAGTGCATTATACGTTTCATAGAATTTTCGAGTTTGTCGCAACTTTTGCTGATCAATTGCGAATCATAAAATATAATTAGTCCGCAATACCGGAAAAAAAATTTTAAAAAATACTGCATCAAATGCATACCTGGATATTAGAGGAGAGCTCTGAAAACCGGAGGTCATACCTGAAAGCAGAAATTTACTCACAATTTGTATCTTCACAAGTTGGGAATAAAGAAGGTGTATGAAAACAATGAAAGACGTTTTCAAGAAGAAATCATAAGCAATACAAATAATATGAGTCTTACTGGATAAGTTCAGCCGGTATTGGCACATCATCAAGTTGTCGTTTAAGTGAAAAAACTTCCCTCAACTTCGGTGCAAGTTCCTACCAAATAGCTAAAAGATTTCAGAAAAACAGCAATATCACCAGTAGTTATTCTCAAACACATTTATAAGATCTAATTACCTTCTTCAATGAAAACAATCTCTCAGTATACGCACGTAGACAATAGTCAATGATATCATCTAGCTCCTCGGTAACAATGCCACCATGTAGCATTTCCTCCAGCTCATTGACATCAGCCAGCAGTTTTGAATGTTCAATAATGCAGTGGGAAAGGACTTCTGTTTCTTTCCTCTCAGCATCCTGCATGAAACGAGCTACTCAGCTAAATCCAAGATTCACGAATATGATGCAAACTAGCTGAAGCATACACAATATTTAGATAGTGCACGTGTAACTGCATATCTATGTATCCGAATATAGACTGGCACAAACAGAGATAACAATATCAGACAAAGCCCTATTTTCTTAGGTTCTTGGGCACACACACGCATCTACCCACAAATACATAAATACAACAGCACTCAAGACGCGTTCCCATTAAGCGGAGTTAGCTATGGTTATATGTTCAGTTCAGACAGGTGTTTTCGAAAATCTGTGAAGCTTCGTTCTTATCAAAATGAAGGACTAACATACACAAGACTCTTATGAACACCATTTTTATGAATGATATACATATAGGAGAATCTTATATACAATAAAAAAAAACTAACCTACACAAGACTTTTACGAAAATCCCGTCTCTTGTAGTTCTCACTTCATTCTGAAGTACAATCAAAAAAAAAAATCCGTTCTGAAGAACAAAAAGAAGGGACGAAAACCAAGAATAACTTATATATATATGGGCTTCTATTGGCACCCCATATTGCAGGAACCATATTCTTTGATTATTTTTTCAATGCATGGCACCATAAAATTACTCCTAGCACCACTCATGTTAAGAAATTGTCTGGTAGAAACATCACCGCCACTGACACCCAATATACACAAGAAACGTTACCGAAGCTAGCATTATCCACCATCGTCCCAGAGACGTTTTTGCAAGTTAGGAAATGTCAATGTCAGTGACGTTTCCCCTAGCTAGATAAATTATCACATAAATATGTGGTGCCATGTAGTGATTTAATGGTGCCATGTAGTAATTGGATAACACAGAGTAATTTTGTGGTGCCAACAGAATCCGAAAACGAAAAATTAAAGCTCTTTTCAGTAAACCATTTTTGGATTCTAAGCTCCAAAAGGCAGTGATAATCCAATCAGAAGCACAAATCAATAAAGATGTATCCTTTTCAGATATTCACGATTGCAGCATAGCATTTGAAGTAGATTAAAGGCTAGTTAATTGTTGCTATTGCAAAGATTAAATAAGAAAATACAGCAACGAAATAAATAAAGGTATCAAGAATTACTGTAGAAGAAATAAGGTAAGATTCAAAACCTCTGATAATTCCAGAAGTGGCAATAATCTCTCTATGGTTGGATTAAAGGAGGCTTCCTTGATTCTCTCTTTTAAACTCTGAATTTTACTGGAAATATAACCAATTTTCTCGTCTGCTTCTTCCATGGTCGTTCCTATCTTCGTAAAATCCTCCTGCTGCCCAACAATTTAAATTAAATAAAAATTGACGGCAACATTTAACATGTAATTTTTTTTTAAACATGAAATCTTTAAGATGTATGTTCAAGAACAGAAAAAGGGTGCCTCAAAAGTCAAAATCAAAAAACAAAAAGGGCGAATATTGACTTGAAAATATTAGCTTTACCTTACAATTATCTTTCGTTGTAGTTGCTGCCATGAGATCTCTTCAAGACGTTTGGGATTTTGGATCGATATAGGAATTTACCGCCAGCAAACTATCATAGTAAACAGCCTAATTAAAGTGGGGGCAGCCAGCAACAGCAAGTTAAATGAAATTGACAAAATTCGAGTAGCTTTTGGGGATTTTGTTCTCTTTATAAAAAATGTTTATAGAGTTAGTAGTATTGAACATGAACACTCGTATTAAAACAAACTCGAATTTTATTTTTGTAAATTCATGTTCCTGTGTCTGACAGAAATATTCCATGGAACGGGTTCAGCCAAAGTCCAACTGCCTACGTACCCTTAGGTGGAAAGTTCTTAATCCATTTCTGGAATAAAACATGAAGATAAATCTGGACCACATGTTTTCAACTTAATCATTCATGTGTGTTCACGATGTAAATAAAGTGATTAGAGAAAAATTACCTCTCAGTCTGGTGGGATCAAGTTGGACGTAGATCTACTGGGTTCTTGACGGAAATAGTTGTCGGTTTCGAGGATATAGAGTGTGCGTGACATTCACCATGATGAAGTGAAGAATTTAAGTTATGGCCCACTTGCTAGTGGTGTGAGAATAGCAACCGTGGTGCGATGTAAAAGAAATTGTCATGTCGTCAAGCGGTGGAGTTAATGTAATGCCGGTAAGCATGAAGGTTGCGCATGATCGACAATAGTTGCAAGGCCGAATGTGTCTCGAGTGTAACTCAGGCGACTCTCGTTCATCTGCAGGTCGAGCAAATGCTCGAGAGACCGATGGTAGCACTCGAGAGACACCATAAAATACCTAGGTCGAACCAAATTCCTCATATACCTTATAAGAGATACCGCTTAGTGTAAAATCCCACATCGGAAATTAGCGAAAAGCTCACCTCCAATATAAGTGTAGGAGACATAAAATATCTTGTCAACTCCGGATTAGCCGCTTTTAGACCAAGCGAGGGCGACGGTCTAAGCGATTGACCGGACAATTTATAGGCTCATGTAATGCGTACTTACAGCGCCAAGTCCAGGCGTTACTGAGAATAGTATCGAGCCGACTATCGACGGCCCTAAACGCCGCACCGTATAAGAAAATTGGTGTAGTTGCCTCTGGTAGGGGCGATCCAGACCGATCTTGCCCGTCTGGCGAGGGCGTCGATCCGCCAGAGAGGTGAGAATGTAAAATACCGCCGAGGGCGTCGATCCTTTCTAAGAAAGGTGAGAATGTAAAATACCACATCGGAAATTAGCGAAAAGCTCACCTCAGTATATAAGTGTGAGACATAAAATATATTGTCAACTCGGGTTAGCCTTTTTTGCACCAAAGCGATGACGGCGGTCCTAAACGATTGTCGTAGTTGCCTCTCTGGTAGGGGCGATCCAGACCGATCTTAGCCGTCTGGCGAGGACGTCGATCCCTTCAAGAGGTGAGAATGTAAAATACCACATCGGAAATTAGCGAAAGCTCACCTCCATATAAGTGTGAGACATAAAATATATTGTCAACTCGGGTTAGCCTTTTAGAGACAGCGATGACGACGGTCTAAACAAATTGATCGGACAATTTATGGCTCATGTAAGCGTTACTGCGCGCCAGTGCAGGGGCGTTACACTTAGACCTTGACCAAGCTTGTACGAGGTTAATGTCATGTTTATGTTAGGTGTAGTGCCCGAAAAGACAAATATTGCTATTTTATTATTAATACAAATAATAGAGCTGATTTATCAAATCATTATTTGATTTGAACCACAACGATCCATCCGATTGAATCTTGAAGTCCGATTCAGTGTTATCTCGTACCTTTTCCTGTATCCCTTGTAAGAACTCATTTAGTGGCATGGTTCGAATCACTTCATGTTGGCAATATTCGGGAATGAGTTGTAACACCTTGCTCTCGGAAACCTTTGGCACGTGGAACTCACATAAGTCTAATGTCATATTTGAGTTGGCAAATAAGGCGCATAAGAAAATAAAACATGTTGAGACTCGAGAGACGGACCCCAAAGCAATCTATAAAAACATAACCAACAAGAATGTCGTTGTTGTCAAACTAGAATATAAATAACAGTAACAATCTTAACCTCTGTTGGATTTGCTAAAAATATTGATGATTTAATTTTGCATGGCTTAAAATCAGCCTCCCTCTCGGTCTTGTGGAATGGTGCAAAGTTGGACCCAATTATTTCGGAGAGGGGTCTGAGACAAGGAGACCCTTTGGCACCGTACGTCTTTGTCCTATGCATGGAAAATTTGAGCCAGGAAATTGAGGAAGCAGTTAATCAGAGTCTTTGGAAACCTTTTCGACTCAACAAAAGAGCCACGCCGCTTTCTCACTTATTATTTGCTGATGATTTATTTCTTTTTGGCGAAGCTTCCGAAGAACAAGCTCTTGTGATGGAGAACATTATGACGGATTTCTGTTCTATCTCTGGGTAAAAAATTAGCTTACAAAAAACATCTTTCCATGTGTCAGCCAACGTTAACATGCAACTCAAACAACTGATAGGGCAGAAGTTGGGGATGAAATACACGACTGATAATGGCAAATATCTCGAGACTCCTTTGATACACTCTCGTGTCAAAAGGCAACTTATGGCTTCTAGTTGACAAAATCGAAAAAGAGTTTATGTCTTGAAAGGTTAGATCTCTCTCAAAAGTAGATGATCTATTCTATTCTATTAATACTTCGCTATTGACTCTCCCTACTTACATGATGCAAGCGACGAAATACTAAAAGCGTTTTAGGTGAGGTCGATAAACTTTGTCGCCAATTTACCTGGCATGAGCTAGATGGTCAAAAACACTGCCATTACATCTTTTGGCCAAATATCTGTAAACCGGAGGTTTGGGTCTCAAACGCCTGGAGGAGATGAACTTTTCTTATTTGGGAGAGCTTGTCTGGCACATTCTCGTTGATGACACCTCCCCTTGGGTTTCCCTCATAATCAAGAAGTATGGGAACCCCTTCGTCAACCCAAAAGTTGGTTGTTCATTTTTGTGGAGAAATATTTGCCGCGCTACCAAGGTCTCCGAGGCAGGCTTTACGGTAGTGGATGACACTATTAAATGGGCCCTTTCAGGTGACGGTAATTATACGATTCATAGTGCCTACACCTACCAGCTAGAAAGCCAAGGTGTATTACATCATAGTGTCGCGATCAGGGTTTCTCCAAACAAGCAATCGATCGTATCTCAAATCTCTCAAGCTACAACTTTTCTTCAACCCATCTTCAATGGAATAATAATTTCTTGTCGAATTTAAAAGGTGGAGGGAGAAAAAGGTGGGAAATGACGATGCCCGACATTAACGACGTCCTTGAACTGAAAAAGAGGCCGATAAAATCCAAACCCGTCGTTGTGAATTGTCGTTCTCCAACCTTAAATATCCGTCTTCATAAGAAATGTCGAGAGAACCTTTTAAAAAAAACTTAGCAATTACTATTAGAGTAGGTTGTTTTCACTTCGATTCCAAATATGTTTTTTATTTCTGTGGGTTGACGCAAACGATATCGTTTCGACTAATGTCCACACTACGACTTCCTTCTAGCTGAACGACCCTAAAATCCAGTTTAATTTAAAAAAAAAATCCGGTTTACTTCTTTTCGACTCGGGTTGGTTTGATACGCCCGGTTATTTGGTTTCCACTTTCCACCTTGTTCTGCAATTGCATACATCAGTGATCAGGGGACATTTTCGTTTTGCTTTCAGTGTAGTAGAACTTTCTACTTAAACCCTAGCGTCTTCCTCCTAGCTCTTCTACAGTTCTACATCTACAAACGCCCATTTCTGCCCGCAGAATGTCGACTATGCTTGTAAGTTTTCTCTTACTCTTTGTCCTCTACGTGTCTCCCTACCATTTTTCAATCTCGTAGCTGTCCATTTTGTTCAGTTTTCTCTTGGTTTCAAGAAATCAGCTTGAGAATCGGGTATGGACGATGCATTTGGGGTTTTGATTTGTATTTAGTGGGGATTGCTAATGTTCAATTAATTTTCGTAACTTTTGAGATTTGTTTTTTGGGAAATGCACGCAGCTTTGTTTGTTCATAGTTGGTAGTTATTTGAACCTTTTGCTGGGTCGCCATCGAATTAGGGCACTGATATATGTGACTAATGAAGCTGAAAGTTTGACTTTGGAGGTTCACATGTTGAGTCACTGTATTTATAAATTGATGAATCTTATTTTCTCGATTTAAGTTTTCTTTTACTCTCTTTATTTCACTGTATAAAATAACAGCTTTCAGATTGGAGATTGTGTAAGTTTGCCTTTGTAAATGAAAGTTAGGTGTTTCTACTTTTTAGTGTAAAAATGGGTTTTTGTAAGTTATAAGACGATTTAGGGAATTACAGAGCAATTTTTTATGCATCTGAAATGATGGCTTTTAGTAATTAATTTTCCATTTTTGTCTGTCTCTTGAATTTGCATAATATTTTTGATTTTGCATTCATCAAAAGATCATCTTGATCAATACTCCCTTCCCAGAACAACACCTCCAATGATTTCTTTAGATTGTAAAATGAATTATGATCTTGAGAGGAATATGTAGGCTTGACTTATTTGTATTCTTAATTTGTTCCCTTTATCTTTTGTGATGCTATTAATTAACACCGCTTATTATATTTTGCTTCCTCTACATTCTTATACTGAATTTTATGTGAAAGGTCAAGAACATTCTACCTACATCGGTGCTACTTAATCAGTTAGTCTCTGAACGTAGTGTGTGTGTATGTATGGCACCTAAAATTATTAATTTTTCATAATTATTTTGTGATAACAGCAACCCCAGATCATATTGTTGAAAGAAGGGACTGATACATCTCAAGGAAAGGCACAGTTGGTCAGCAATATAAATGCTTGTATGGCAGTTGCAGATGTTGTAAGATCCACTCTTGGCCCAAGGGGTATGGACAAGTTGATCCATAACGATAAGGGCACAACTATTTCTAATGATGGTGCCACCATAATGAAACTTCTTGACATAGTGCATCCAGCAGCTAAGATTCTTGTTGACATAGCCAAATCACAAGATTCTGAGGTGCTACTATTATACTTCCTCGCATGATTCTGTGTTATTTTTTTTTTTGTATGTTCATCCTGGTTTTGTGCATTCTGTGTTTAATAATCTCGGTTTTGTGCATTCTGTGTTTGGTATGTGCATGCTGGTTTTGTTTTCATCCAGCGTTAGTTAATCTAATGCGACTTTGACAGTTAATAGGCTGAAATTTAATGTGTGACTGTAATACATACACTGCAAACTTGAGTTTGGGGCAAATAATTTTCCCACGAGCTAGGGTATGAGTTCTACTGTAATACCTCGTGATGTGATTCAGCACAAATGAAACTTAAGGTTGCGAGTATGGCTATTATGTAACTTCAAACATGGTTACATTTTTAATATATGCTGTTGGTTGTTTGTTAATCTCACCTTTGATTCTTCCCCGTGGGTCAGCTATATTTGCAATAACACTGATGTGTAGCTGCTTGCATGAACTGCATCTTATGCATGGCAAGTCGAACTAAGATTTGTTGTCTCACTTCCCTTTTTGTTATTTCTGTACATTCATGCTAGCTGGAGTTAAGAAAGTTGTTTATTCCTGCTGTATGTGTTACTACACAAAAGACCTAGGGAGGATTAGCAGAATAATGACTCATATCTGACGAATGTTGTACCAGCAATATGCATTCATTGATAATGCTGTGCTTAATATTGAATAATGAGAAACTTAGACTAGATTTCTCATATTTTCTGACTGCTACCCGTGCTTTGTACATATGATTTTTTTTGTTTGTTTGTTGATGTAATGGAAAATTTATCTGCTTTTATGCTTTTGTCTGATGTTTGGTTTAGAACATGAGTAAGATAACTTGCCAGACACCAGTACCGTGCATCTTGTCGGAAAATTACTTAGTTATAACCAGTACTGTTTGGCTAATGCTCCTGCCAACTTGTTGAAGGAAAAAGGTGCTCCTTACCCGAGAGAACATATCTATATTTTTTCCCGTTGCTAGCCATGTGGCACTATAAGTGCTGCAAGAATCTTGGAAAGCCCAAGCCTTGCTCTTGAGATTTTGCCTTCTAGTATTTTTCCATATAAGAGAAGGTACTAGTATTTAACAACTTCTGGGCACCCTTTCATGACGACCACTGATTGCAAGCCTTTCCATCATCATCGTGAGATATCAGACCTAGCAAAACCTGAACCGTTTTTTCTCTGCCTTGTCTATTCGAACGTGACAGAAGTTGGTTTGGTTGTGCATGCCTGTTCTGTTTAATTCTGTCTACTTTTCATATAATTTTTTTGGGCTAGAACCTTCAGTTCTGTGATTTCAGGTTAAGTGGCTCGTGTACATTTATGAACTTGAATCTTATTTAGACGTTTGATATTTTGTGGGGGTTGTATACTTTTTTGTCGACTGATGCCAGATCCCTTAATTCATTTGCTTACTTGTGCAGGTTGGTGATGGAACAACGACAGTGGTTTTGCTAGCAGCAGAGTTTTTGAAGGAGGCAAAGCCTTTTATCGAGGATGGCGTGCATTCTCAGAATCTGATTCGAAGCTATCGTACAGCTAGCACTTTGGTATTGATTCAAGCTCAGAAGCTCCTTTTTTAACTATTGCTTGGGGTTGGACATTCAAAATATGTATTTATTTTTCAAACTTTGCTTGTAATAGGCTATTGAGAAGGTCAAAGAGTTATCTGTTAGCATTGAAGGTAAAAGCTTAGAAGAAAAGAAAGGCTTACTGGCTAAATGTGCTGCAACGACCCTTTCATCAAAGCTCATTGGTGGTGAGAAGGATTTCTTTGCACCCATGGTTGTGGGCGCTGTTCTTGCTATTGGAAATGACGACAGATTAAATATGATTGGAATTAAGAAGGTATTCAGTTTTCTCTTTAGTTTGGTTGGCCTAGTCCCTGTTTATGTACTCAGATGATTATTCGTTACAAATCCTTTTCATTTGATATATAGTTTTTCTGTTTCATTACTTATATTTATTATTTAGGGGGAATGAGGGAGAAGGACATAAATATTTCATCAATTGAGTAGAAGGACAGTCTTTTGAAACTTTTGCATAAAGGACAAAACTATTTATTCACTGTCGAAATTCACTTGTGTTAAAAATTCACTTTATTTAAATTCACTGCCGAAATTTACTGTCGAAATTCATTAATTTTCAAAATTCATTGTCAAAATTCACTAATTTTCGAGATTCACCATCAAAATTCACTATCAAAATTCACTGATTTCGGGATTCACTGGGAGATTCACTGATTTTCGGATTCACTTGTTTGTCCTTCTTGCTATAAAAATTATGCAGATTGTCCTTCTCCATATAAAAATATGTAGTTTGTCATATTACTTAAAAATATTTCAGATTGTGTCCTTATCCCTAATTTTCCATATTATTTATTTGTTTGTTCTATGCTGAGGTATTCATGAGGTGAATTGTGGTTTGATTCAAAAGATATCTGCTATGTTTTCATGGTCACCAGTTTTTATTTCTAAAAAATTATGAGTTTTATTTTTTACTTTTTATTTTATCGATGGGGTTGACCTTTTAACTGCTCTAAGCCTCTAACTAGTAGTAAGGTAGACCCTCCCCTGATCTTCCATGGTTACGAGGATGATGTTGAAGATCTACAGCGAAAAGTTTAAAACAAGAGCTAAATCCAAGCTCTTAGGATTTTCATTCATAAAGAGTATAAACATTACATACTATGTATTTTATAGGCTAAAAAGCCCGCTTAGGTAATACCTACACTTGAAAGGCCCATATGGGTACCCAATTAAATTAATAACGAATAAAAGTCTATTGGCTACTTAGCTGTCCTACATCAGAAGACACACAGCAGATATCTCACATGAAAGTCTTTTCGGAGTACAGTACAGTAGAATTTGGAATGAAGTTAGAAGCATGTAAAGTATCTCAGTGGAGATACTTCTGCCTCCATCTTTTGGATATTATTACATGTATTTCTGGTACTCCTGCCCCTTCTTTGGGCAATTGGCAAAATTGTTTTCTGTATTTCACTTCAACAGCCAAGAGAAAGTGTTGTTTTTGTGCTATGTTGATATGTTGTCTGACTTGATTGGAAAATTTGCTGTGAGTCTCTCTTCCGCTATCTGCTGGATTTGTTCCTACCTCTGATATGTCTGTTTTGAGTTTTTGCTATCACGTGGAAGTACAAACAATCGTGATTCAGTAAATTTGTTTCTGTAGGTTCCTGGAGGTACCATGAGGGATTCTTTCCTTGTTGATGGCGTTGCTTTCAAGAAGACATTTTCATATGCAGGTTTTGAACAGCAGCCTAAGAAGTTTCTCAATCCCAAGATTCTTCTGCTAAATATAGAGTTGGAGCTTAAATCAGAGAAAGAGAATGCCGAGATAAGGTGTCATTCTATATGATTATACTGTTAAGATATATATGCATTAAGTGCACTTGTCCTTGACAGCCTAAGCTTTTAGATGAGCTGGTAATTTATCATGTTATCAAGAATGAAGTCAGAGGATCAAACACCCCTCCTGCCCCATGTTTTTGAGTAGGGGAATTCTTACTACCGCTGGGCATGTTAACTATGTTACAACAAAAATTATTACTCCTGCCTCTCTACTGTGCTACAACATGTCTACCCTTTCAAAATTCTGATTTGTTTATGCTCCCTTACATTGTCATATTCTACAGATTGTCAGATCCATCACAGTATCAGTCAATCGTTGATGCTGAATGGAATATCATTTATGACAAGTTAGATAAATGTGCGAAGAGTGGGGCCAAAATCGTCTTGTCTCGCCTTGCTATTGGCGATTTAGCAACACAGGTAGTGATTTGATTCCTTTGCTGCCCTAACTTTTGTTCAAAACATGTTAAAAGCTTATTTCTTTGGCTTATAATGCCACATACGTGCATTGATAAGTTTGGTGGTTTCTGTAACTTCTGACGAGTTTGGACGAAAATTTGAAAATGGTATCTGAGTCCATCTTTGTTTGAAGAGTAAATGGTTTGTTATTTATATTATTTTCTATATTTTTATTCTTAATGCATGTAGTCAAATGAGCTTGTTATTGCTGTCTGCGAACTTTCATAATGTTAATTTGGTGAATGTTATGTAAAAAAATATGGTGATTTTGCTTTTATTCTGTATGCTGCTGGATGACATCAAACATTTTAAACATTATTCTTTTGAGCAGTATTTTGCAGATCGTGATATATTTTGTGCCGGTCGTGTCACTGAAGAGGATCTGCAACGAGTTGCAGCTGCGACTGGTGGAACTATTCAGACCACTGTCAACAATGTAATTGATGAGGTATTCCCCTGTGTTATCTTATTTTTCTCCGACACTTTTAGTCAACACAAGATGACAATTTTGTTACTCCAATTGGGTGCACAACTGTTTTTTTCTCATCATCAAGTGTTTTCCCCTCTTCTTGAAAAGGTTCTGGGCTCTTGTGACATCTTTGAGGAGAATCAAGTTGGAAATGAGAGATTCAACATATTCAAAGGATGCCCAATGGGTCGCACGGCAACTATAGTTCTTCGAGGTGGAGCAGATCAGGTGTGTGCTATTATTTATATGGAAACTTTTGTTTCTCTTATAATCTTATTTCTGTAACTTAATTCTTGCTTTCGTATATTCTCAGTTCATTGAAGAAGCTGAGCGAAGTCTTCATGATGCAATCATGATTGTAAGAAGGGCGGTTAAAAATTCAACTGTTGTTCCCGGTGGTGGAGCTATAGATGTAATCTTCTGGTACAACCTTTTAGCTTTCAGAGATTGCAGTGCAGATGTCTAATAGTTGTGAAAACTCTTTCGGTGCAGATGGAGATCAGCAGATATTTAAGGCAGCATGCTCGAACAATAGTTGGGAAGTCTCAGCTCTTTATAAACTCTTATGCTAAAGCTCTAGAGGTATGTTTTCTTAGTTCCTTTTTGGTATACACTTACCTATCAACCATATGAACTGGAAAAAATTATGTGGTTATACAAATTTGTTGTTTTTGTGGAAGGTTACCTTGCATTTTTGACTCCGCCCTTAATCTTCATTTCACCTTTACCTTAGAGTGATCGTATTGGCGGATATCTTTTAGGTCACAACACTTTATCCTGAGGCACGACCTGATAGTCCTCCCCCTGACATTATATAGCTATCTTGATTGCACATGCTCTATATTTGGATGACAACCAAGTCCATTAATTCTCCATAAGTCTGTTCTGATCAATTTCTGGGCAGATGTTCTCTTCCTTACAAGCTTCTCCATGCCCCATTCTTAAAATAAGGCCATTGATGCTTCGATTCTATTATACTAAACCCTATTTTGTGCGTCAAAGAAATTCGAAAGACTGAGAAATTTTTGCAATTTTTTTCTTTGGCAGGTAATCCCGCGACAACTATGTGACAATGCTGGATTTGATGCAACAGATGTCTTGAACAAATTGAGACAGAAACATGCCTTGCCATCAGGTTTGCCTCTCTGTGTTTCAGATGTATTCGTATTTGATTGGTGCTACATTAAATTCTCCTTCCATGAAGACTACCTTGAATTGGTTTTTTTTTTAATTGTTTCCCTTATGTTCATCACTGTCACACATTGGACCGAGTTTTCCAGTTTGATTCTTGATGGCCTCATTTTGAGGTGTTAGAATCTTCCAACACCTTTTTTTCATTTGTATTTTATATTTTTTTCGTTTACAAGGTTTGAACTCGAGACCTTATGAATTAGAGTATCTGTTGCTTATGAAAATGGTACTGTAACACTCATTGCTTCATAACTTTGAACAGGGGAGGGCGCACCTTTTGGGGTGGATATCAATACTGGCGGAATTGCTGATTCATTTGCCAATTTTGTGTGGGAGCCAGCAGTTGTGAAGGTAATAACCCTATTCTTTACAACATTTTTATTTGTCACCTTATCACCTTATTTAAAGAAACTTGATTTTTGCTCTGTCTTATTCTCTGTTGCAGATAAATGCAATTAATGCAGCTACAGAAGCAGCTTGCTTGATCTTAAGTGTCGATGAAACTGTGAAAAATCCCAAGGTAATAATAATGCCCACATAAAAGTGTTATATGGATCTGCATTATTTTACTACCCAGGAAACACTAGCTTTTATTTTTATTTTATTTTGTACAGATTCGATTATACCACATATTAAAACAGACAGTTGTGGGATTTGAAACCGTTTGCAAGTGTATTTATAAGCACATAATGTATTCTTTTCATCTCTGTGTTAAAAGGAAAAATGATACTACTGCCACTGCACGGTGACACAACATCGTGCCACTGCCACCCACCATCGACCATTTATGGTCTATAAAGTGACCATATCATTTCACAAACGAGATTTGGTTATTACTTGGTCGCTTATTTTTGTGTTGTTTTCGTATTTTAGGCCATTTCACATTTTGTCCATTGTGTCTGCATATCAACAACACGTCTTTTGTGATTCTACAGTCTGAAAGCGCACAAGGGGAAGCAGCTGCAAGTGCCATGGGTGGTAGAGGTCGTGGAGGCGGAGCTTTCCGGGGCCGTGGAAGGGGAATGAGGAGGCGATAAGCTATGTATTGTTCTTTTGCTCTGCTGAATCGAATCAAAGTTTTGGTTATAATCTTGTTGGCTGTTGTTACATGTATTTCTTGGATTCTTATCCCTACTTCTTTAGGTTCAACCTCTTAATTCATCATGTAATTTGACATTCAAATGTGGAGTCCTTTTTGTGTTTTGGTTTAAGTATTTGTGTTCTGTTATCTCGGCGGATTGTCTGTTATCTCGAGGCGGATTGTCAGAAGAGTTGGAGTTACGGATTTATTAATCTTATGAAAGTGTTTTATTACATTTATTAATGACTAGAAGATTAGATTATGTTCAGTAAAGTATGTTAAACTTTTTATTGAAGATCAAGAATAAGTGTGGAGTTGAAGTCCTACATTTGTGTCTTTCATCTCAAATTACTAAACTAACCTAACTACCAGTTAAAACATTTCTCTCTCCATTCTTTACTCTTTACTCGTTATAATGGACACTTTACTTTTGAAGTGTAAATTAGCATTTTATAGCTTTGATTAAGTGGTAGATAGAGTATCATTGCAGATATTAAGTACAATAAAATATACTTTGACATGTATATAATCTTGAAGACCGACACAAGAAGGCTGATATGGGCTCAGCTCAATATTGAGCATTATACATCAGACGACTTGAGTAAAGCTTTTCTTCATACAGTGCAGGTCGCCTTTATCAGCAATTTATCGATATGACGCATGTTGTCCTCTGTCCGACATGGTGCAAGCTGTTCTTTGTCTTCTATGGACAGCTCGACATTAGACGTCTACAGCCTCATGCCCACCGGCTACTTATACTTAATTCAGGGCATGTTAGGCCGGACCTTTAGACGAGAGCTGCACTCCATCAATGGAGCATTAACCCACGATCTATAATTGTTCCATGATTCCCGCAATAAGAGCCTTGGCTGCTGCACCATGATTGCTTCATAATGACTTCATGTCATTATCCACGACTTCATTGACAACACAATCATCTCCCCACGATGGAAGCCTATATAAAAGAACATAATCGCCATTCTGAAAGCTACGTGTAAACGATCGCCATTTTGGAGTGCGTGAAGCGGTCATCATTGGCACACTCATATTTCATCAACAAATCCATCAAACTATTTGTTGGATCATCCTCTCGACCGAGGTCTAGTTACCCGCATTACAACCCGATTTTGACACAGACAGTTCAAAGCATCATCAATACTCAATATCATCTTGAAGCAGGGGTGGACCCAAGTGGAAGGGGGGGTAAGGGACATTGCCCATCCGAAAAAATGATGTAGTTTTACGGTAAAAAATGTATAAACATTATTAATATCCAACCTAATCTTGAATTTGTTCGATGTCTCCATTGATTTTTTTTTTTTCCCTTTTCGAAATATAGATGTAAAGCAACAACAGGGTTGGTCTAACCGTTAAATAAATTAAAACGAGACATTCTATTTGTCGTCATCTGTGTATGTAAGATCTGGCGATCGACCACTTCACCGGAAATTACAGCGTGTGGAATCATCTGAGGCTATGCGATTTTTAATTATATATAAGCTGTATGGTTACTAATCGTTTAGCGTCGGCTCAATTAAATACCGAATTCTTGTGTGCACATGATAAGCTTATTAGTAAGATAGTTTAATTGACAAGACAAAAGGAGAAAGAAACAAAATAAAAACTGAGCCCCCACCATTACTCTTCCGTTAACATTGTCAAATAGTACCGCGAAAAAAAAAAAAAAATCAAACAAACAAACAAACGGTAGACATGCTTGCGAAGAAGGTGACAATGGCGAAATGTGTTTCTCTTTCGGTGGCACTTTACAAATATCAAACCAAAAAATTGTTCAAACATTTAAATTTGTTAATTAATTAAATGAAGCCTAGATCACTCAATATAGTCTTCTAATGTATCATCAACTTAATTTGGTTAAAAATAATAATCTTTATTGTTATTATTAAAATTTTGGTTACGGTAAAGTCTCACGTCAGTAAATTAATAGAATGCTCATCCCTATATAAATATGAGACATAAAAATCTTGTCAACTCGGATTAGCCTTTTAGATCAAACGAGGACGACATTCTAAACGATTAATGGGATGATTTGTATTTCATTTAATGCGTACAGGGGCTACTGTGCAGGGGGCGTTACCGTAGTTACACGTGTTTGAAAAAAACAAAATTTCAATTCTCAGTGGCCCATATTCTATTACGAGTTATCATGGTCATTCATTCTGAACCGTAAAAGACAATAATGTAGAGTAGTAGAGTAGAGGCCCTAGAGGGCAAAACGAATTCTTCTTCAAATCCTACTATCAGAGAGATTTGTCACATGCATCCATTTTTGCCTTTTGCATGCAGCTTTCGTTTTATAAATAGTGTATGCTGGACCGAAGCGGCTCGTGTGGCGGAGGAGCAGGCAGCCGTCTTAAAATTTCAACAATCGTGTTTATTAAAAAAAAATTCATGGAGATTGATTCGATCCAACCAATATAATATGTAATCTTTTTGATAAATACACAATTTTTTTCTTTCCGTCGATAAAAGTCGATAAAAAAATTTATTTGGCTAAAAAAAAAATCTTACAAAATGAGTTTTATTAATTTTTGTTTGGAAAACTATAGAAATTAAAAAACTACTTTGAAGCGTGTTTTGAAATTTATTAATAAATTAAATTTTGTATTCGGATGTTAAAAGCGCGATAAGTATGTTTTAAAAAAAACAACTTATTAAAATCTTTCGATTCGAGCTTGGCGTAAACGAAAAATGTCGGGACCGGCGCGTACCATTACATTTGCATGACATATCATGCCAATTTATACCATGGGCGGATGCATAACTAGCTAGGGCTAGCTGTTACAGAGTATTTAGAGGTGACTTCCATGCTTAAAATCGTCAGATGAAATCGAGTTGTGAATCAGGTAATTGGGTCTCGAGATGATAACCCAACGATCTTGATATGTAGTCACTTCCGATCGAGGCAGCTGGCACATTGGCGATCCATATAAGGAAGACCCGATTAAGCATGGTATATAATTGTCATGTGTATAAGGTCGGGTCATAAGTACCCATGCCTAAAGCCTCCTATATTTGAGCTATGATGTAGGTCTTAGGTCGAGTCTGTCTTGAGGTGATGTGGCACATTATGATTTATGAGAGGTCGTCGTCAGCGCTTTACGGCGTGTGTCGGTATGTCTTTTGAAATTTGAATCATCATTATTCCATTTTAGGTGCCGTGCACATTAGGATATATGATTGACGATGCTCATAATTATCGCTACCAAAATCGGTTTGAAAACCGGGTGTCGATTGAGCGAAATTATCGCAACCAAAATCAGCCGGGTTGAAAGCGGGTAATCGGACGTCGTGAGGACAATCCGACTATTGTGAAGGGTGGTTTTGTAGGTGAACTAAAAAGGCAAACCGAGTTGACAGGATATTTATGTCTCACACTTATAAGAAGATTATTCTTCTTCCACGTGTCCAATGTGGGATATCATAATCCAGTATTTATAAGTCGACTTCAACCTTGCAATTTTTATACCTCAATCGAGTTCGAATTGAGTTTTAAGTCTGAGTTTTTAATCAGTCGAATTCAAATCACAATAAGTATCTACACGACTCATTCATTACAAATCTTAGAAGCTTCATTGCCGACAATTTCTTTACTTTGTATCTTTGTGATAGAGTTGAAATCCCTATGCAAGTCTGGTCTCTTTCTAACGCTTATTATTGAGACAATGATGCTTCTGTGCCCTTCCGATCAATTGTACGGAAGCTTGCAGACGAGGGTTTAGGTGTAGCTGCTTGGGAAAATTGCAAACTTTATCCCATAATTTTAGTATCAATTTTGGTATCGTATGTCTGTAATTATCGATTTGGCTCTCATAAATTTTATTAAAAAAAAAAAAAAAAAAAAAAAAAAAGCATCAATTTTGATCCTACACGTTTCAAATTATCGATTTTTGTTAAGTAGCTTAAAAAAACATATCTCTCCTAAAAAACAAGAAGAGAAAAAAAACACACACACACAAATTTCAAGGCACTTATATTTTCTAACGTGATCTCTTTGATTTTTTTTTTTTTAATATTCGGACCCAATATTATCTGTTTGGCTTGTCAATCTTCTGAGCAACACCGGCTTTTTCGATAACCGGCAATCCTTGTTCATAATTTATATATTAAAGTCCATCGCTAATATATGCAGATGAACAATTTCCATATATTAATATATATTTTTACTCTTCAAATCGTTTTGTGGGAATATATAATTATCATTCCGTCACGTGGAAGAGGAAGAAGCGGTGGCAATGAGGAGTAGCCGGTGTTTTTGGCGTTGATTAACTTGAGAATCATACTTAAGAACTATCCTTCTTGGCTGGCGTAGTCAATTCTTGTTCAAGCAACATCTAATAACGAAAATCATCTTGATAATTTTTGGATTTATTTCTATAATAAATAATAAGAAACTTGCCATGGATGCTTTGCAGTAAACTCTCAAAGCTCTTTCATGGGCTCCAATTTTCATGGATAAACACTCGTTTCAAGAATATACTAAAAGATTGTTCATAAAAAACATAAACAAAAAAAAAATTAAAGGAAAAAAAAATATTGGGTTTTGGATTTCGGAAAGATCGAGACATGAAGATATATATACATGAACAGAGCATCGCTTTGCTTACGACTCTTATGGCCAACTTCTTGATGCTTGAGATTCTGGACACCGTTTGATTTTCCACTTGAGTAATCTAGACAAGCCAATCGGGTAATTTTGGGTCGGATCATTTTAAAAAATCGAAAAGATCTTGCTGGAAAATACAAGTGTCATGAAATTGATATGTTTTTAGGTTATGGGATCAAAATCGATAATTGCAAACGTGTGGAACCAAAATTGATGTGTTTTTAAGTTCTGGGACCAAAATCGATAATTGCAAATTTATGGGATGAAACTTCTGCTTTTTAAATTATGGGACCAAATCGACAATATACCCTGCTTCAACCTGCTCTTTCACACATACACATACACACAATCACATTACACATGCAAATTATATATATATTATATGTCATATTTGTAATTACTAAACTTAGTCTTATATATTATAACTCAATATGGGTCAATACTGATCGATATAAAAAATTTCACAGGTCAATCTCATATATTTATGTGTAACGCTCTTGTCCCGTATACCGAGTCTTTATCCGGACACGAGGCGTTAACACGTGATATTCAGAGTAAACCCTAAATCCCACGTAAGTCTCGTGTCATATCAGAATAATAAAAGATTCACGTGGAAGAAAACAAGTTGAAGACTCGGGAAATAGACCCCCAGGGTCTTTCGAAACAACCACAACCAGCACACAACTGTTGTCAAACTAGCTAGGTCATAAATAACTGAAAGCAAATACTATTATCTATTACAACCCACATGCGAAAGAAGGAACACTATAAAAGGAAACTAAAACATAAGCGACTCTGTTGCTCCAGCCTAAGCTAGCACTCCGAACTCGTCTTCAAATTAGCATGTAGCGCAACTTTCTTATTCGAATAAAGGAGTGAGCACCGGCCGAATGCTCGATCACGGAGAAAGAAATCAAAGAGAGATTAACGGTTGTCATAAGCCGTGAGACCACGACATGAATCTACTTCGTCCACTTTCACAAGCGAGTTTTGGAACAATGCTTGTAGCATAAAGAAAACCATGTTAACGTACATATGTAATGCATAGAAAACATGCTACGTTACTTACTATATCGGTTTATCTTTCACGTACTTGTTAAGCTACATTACTCATTGATAGGGATAAATCGTAATCCGGCCCGCATATCTTTATCCGGGTCCGTCCGGCCACCAAAATAGTGGATGAGGCCACCGGTCATTCTGACCAGCGAGCTCGCGAAGCCAAATTAGAGCGCCGAGCCTTGGATCGATTCAAGCCCTCAACCTTATCGGCGACAAAAGAGATTACGGGTCCGCCCGGTGACCTCGATCATAACATTTAGAGGAAGAGCTACCTCCGAGTCCAGGCGAGACAATGATATAAAAGATACAACGGTCGGCAAGGCCATCAAGACCGCCGCCTATCGACTCCGCTACGAGCCCGCTACTGTAGCTAAAATATCTATTTGGCACTATGTGTCCTTATTTGTAAATAAACCGAACTTTAGTCGGTAATTTCCCTATAAATAGGGCACCCTGTAACCCCATTCAGGGGGACACAATTTTATCAATAAAAAAGCATGGCAAAGCCAAATTCCCACTCTCTCTTCTCTACGAAGACACCACATGGCGACCATTGCATACCGGGCACCACCACGGCATACACCACTTTTATACACATTTATAGCGGATATCCACTACAAACAACCGCTAAATCTTAGATGACTTTTTCGACACCATCACTCATTACTTAACCTACACGCGTTCTTGACATACACTCGTCTCATCTTAACTTGTCTTGTCGATCTTAAGTCTTACTTGCTTGACATGAGGGCATGATGCGACACGAGGAACATGACTAGTCATCGTCCAGCGTGGGGTTGGGTCACGTTACCTGTTTGGTACATCGTCACGAAAGCGACATAGGGGAATACAACTAGTCACAAGTCCGACATGGGACTTAGAACCCATAGTAATCCGTTCGATTACATCGAGATCACTAACTCTATACACATATGAGCATATAAAACACATAAATTCACATTAAAGACCATATATCTATCTATGTGATCGGACAAAAGCCCGGTAACACGAACTACCATCATATCTCCACTAAGCGTAGAAACCGAACCCATAAACATGGGTTGAAACTTAACTTCTTTGACATCTGTTGTTAACTGGGCGCCAATAAAATAAGTATGGGGATCATTCGGTATTTGTCCCGAGTGGAGGCCAGGGGACACGGCTAGGCTTGACCTCGGACTTCGATTTTGTGCCTCGAGGCGTCGAACTTAAGTTTGGGATCAGTCCGGACGCTTTCTTAGGCAAAGGCTAGGGGCAGCGGCCGAGACTTTAGTCCAGACTTGATTCTTGGTCACTAGATACACTGAAAACTAACTCTGGGACTCAGTCCGTGCTGTTTCCCGGTGAAGGGATGGGAAAGCGATCCAGTACTTAGCTTTAGAAGTCAGTTTCTTGTCTTACAAGTATGGACCTCACTGGCTATATATATTTGGCGGATTCAGAAATTTTGTTCACCGAGGTCCGTAAATTTTTTCAAAGTAAATATTTTTTCACAGGGTCCGAAGCGTGAAAGAAATATTTGTTCCCACGTATACAAATCTCGAGAGATTTGAGATAACAATTTATCATCTTTTGGAAAGATGAGATATGATTATAAATTTGGGCTTGTGAGCGAGGTTCATAAAAAAGAGAGACAAATATGCTTCTTAATATATAAATCGTGTGAAGCGAATATTGTGGTAAACACATAAGATGGTAGAAGCATTAAATGCTTGAAGCATACAAAGTGTGTGAACACAAAGTATATATTACATGAATTATCACAGGCGGGATACATGGTTTGATCTAAGAAGGGGAATGGGCTAGATAGCCTTATTTCAACATATTTTGGGTAAAATAGACTACATATTTCAAAACATGTTAAAAGGCTATCCTATCCCCATATTCTTCTTCCTTCTTTTTCTTCTTCATATTCTTCTTCTTTCTTCCTTCCTCCATTAACAAACCTCAAATTTCCTCCATTAACACCATATCTTCCACTCGATTCAGTCTATCATCTTCTTCCTTCACATTACACCTTCGATTTCCTCCATTCACGATTGAAAAAATTGAAATTGCATTTAAATTGGAAAAAATCTCATTCCACATTCCATTATCGGCCTTTCCATCTCCAATCCATTACCCCATTCCCCATTCCCTATTCCCCATTCCATTTGAACTCGTTACCACTTACACCTGTAAGCGCAAAAATTCAACTAGTTACCAGTGACAACACACAAATTTTAACTCGTTAAGAGGAAAAAACACGATTCGAACTCGTTCCAGTGAAAAACAACGAATTCGAACTCGTTCAGGGATTTAGGGGTTCGGGGGTGGGTTTTCCGACAGGGTTCCGACGGGTTGAGGATTTAGAGTTCAGGGTTAATAGAAAAAGATGGGGTATTTTAGGTATAAAATACGAGCTCAACCTTAATAACCAAGAATTTGTTGTTAGAACCTTAATAACCAAGAATTTGTTGAAATAATCTAAATAACTCGGGCTCCATTTTAAAGCGAGGATCTATTGTGAAACTCTAATGAGTTACAAAAGAGCATAAAGTATGAGTATTTGACTTGCATTATAAAGATTCATTTCATGCACATAAAAGATATCTTTTGGTTTTGAAGACCAATGGTTGTACTATTTTTTCCTTTAACCAAGTTTTCCCATTGAATTGTCTTAGTTAAAATATTTAATGAGACAACAAGTGCAACAAGGCGCCACATGTCATGATTCTTTTCCCTTTGAGGTGGTTTTCTCCACAAGGGGTTCCTTGCAAGATTTTTGGTACATGCCATATACGTTATGCAATCAGATCAAAACAAAGAAAGTCGTGGACTTGTTGGTTACATGGGTTATGGATGTTTTTGGCCCCCTCAAAGCAAGTCTAAATCTGGTTATTTATTTACCAGCGGCGGTACATTAATTTCATGATGCTCGACTATATGCAACCTTTGGTCACAACGTCTTCAAATCATGCCAAGATAAGAGCTATTCACGGATAAAACGGAGAATGCATTTGATTATTATCATTGACACAATATTATATCCGTGGAACTCATGTTTATTTGTTGAGAAAGAGAAGCCAGTCATATTATCTGAATGCAATGCACCATGTATAGTTCCATTAAATGGAGGCTACATCAAAGGCAATTGACAAAGCATATTCATCAATATTTTACGTCACATATGATCTTCAAAAGAAATGTGACTTTAATGTTCAAAAACATATCAAGTGACAATCCAACGAGAATGATTCACTAAATCACTTCTTACATATATTTAAGAGATTGAACTTGAAGATCGGAATGCACTCACTTAAAGACTTGAAGAAATGTACTAAACAGGGGGAGTAAACACAAACTGAATATGCACTCTTTTTCCTTTATTAAGATTTTTTCCCACATGGTTTCTCTCTAATGAATATTTTAACGAGGCTTATTTTTGTGTTTAATGGCCATCCCGAGGAGTGTTATGAATATACTCTTTGGATGTCCATCGATGCTTTAATTTGTTGATGCAAAGTTGGATACATTAAATACGTCACGATAACAATATTTATGTATTTTACAAAAAAAAAAAAATTTATGTAAAGATAAGATAAAGTTTTATGCATTAAGCATCAATGGTCTTATAAATAGGCCATATGATTTTATATGATATCTGAATGATATAACAAAGAAAAAGAAGACAAGTGCATTTGATTTTCATTACAAATTCCTCCTTCCATTGTAACGAAGATAATTAATATGAAGTGAATAAGAAAAAATTATGGTTGTTCCACCTTACATTCTTTATCTTTATATTTTGCTTTGTTGTATTGTTTTGATAGCTATAATTTTATAACTAAAAGAGATTTTACATAGTCTTTTTAGGTGGCATAGTTTTATTGAACAACAGTACTTTGTTAAGTGTCGTGTCATAGTAGAATGGTTCGACCAAAAACTATGGTGCCCGTTAAATTTTCAGTTTGTCGCGTCATATGATGTGTAATCAATGTAGCATAGTCGTGAACACGGACAGCGATGACCAAATTATAGTAAACCAACTTTAACCGGCGATGCCGGGTCGGTTGTACTTCTGACGGCGAGCAAATGTCGTATCCCACGAGGAATTGGTCAAGTACCACAACCACTTTTGTATATCTAGTTTAGGCTCACAAATATTGGTGGAAGTAATTAACTATAGCTAAGAACATAAAAATGATGACTTTAAAATATATGAATAAAGGAATAGCTAAATTATGGTCAAGAACACTACTCTTAACACCGTTACGAATCACTAAAGATGAGCCTTAACCTACCAACCAACCAATAGCTTCTAATGAATGTGTTGTGGGTGCAATCTCTAAAAGGTCGAGCGCTAATACCACAACCTGAGTTACCACTATATTCGGTTCAGCGATCCCTACATGGGATTTAATTGACCTAATATGATTAAGAACTATGAGGCGCTCTGCATCCACGAGTTCACGGCTTAGCTAGAAAAACCTTACCGATGAGCAGTGCGAAAAACTCGACTAGTTAGTGCATGGCAATCTAATACTACTGTTCGCACTCCTCCATATAAAATACATTTATAAAGTTCATGTGTAAAATCATGAATCAAGTGATCAAATTAATTCAAGCATTAAAATCAAATTTTAGGACACAACAATTCAAAAGATTTAATTTTAAGCCTCTTCATCCTTAGATCATCGTTTAAGCGTCAATTTAGTTATTAATCACATAATCTGTTATTATAAATCTAGCTACGCGTAATAACAAGAAACGAAACAAGAAATCATAATTAATTGGGAAGAAAACATGATAAAAGATAAGAACAATAAATTATCAATAACGTGAAACAATCACTCCGATTGGTTTGTCGATCCAAAGTGAAGAAATCGCGAAAAAAACTAATAATTGTAGCAATTTGATGGAAAAAATTTAACACAAATCTAGAGTTTTGGAGGAAAGAAAATCTAAAAAAGCGAAAGAAAATTATTATATGAAGTTGTAGTGTAAATTTGACCTAATTTGGCTTTTATATGGGCCAAATTCGACCCAAAATAGTGTAAAACTCGGAAATTCGCGACTGCTGACGTCATCCAGCGCATTGATGACGTCATCGGCGCGATCGGTAACATGTCTCCAGTAATTTGGTGATATCTTTGCGTGTAGAACTCCGATTCTTGCGATTCAAGTTGCGTTGGAAAGCTTATTCAATCCCCTACAACTTTGATGAAGACAATTTTTCCAGAAAATGCCTCCAAGGAGCTCAAAATTCGGATTAAGTGCGAAGCATGAAAACATCAGCGATTCTTGATCGTTTCAACTCTTTAACCGGGGCATGTTTTAAAGAGTGAAAAACAGTCTTCATCACACCTAGGTGTGATACTTGCTGGTTTTTCTTGATTTTCTTATTCTTTTCTTTTTCCCGAACTTGAACTTGAATCTCACGCCATATCTTTATACCAACTTTGTTTTGGATGATTTTCATACCGTTGCGATCATCAAATCAGCCCTCTATCATGCCGCACCTATAACAAATAAAAACAAGAAAACCCAAGCGTGACAAATGCCAAAAAAGCACACAATTCACCAAAATATGGAGATTTGGACGTAAGCATACTGTCGTCTAAGTGATTCAACTAGTGGTGAAATGTGCTATAAAAACATTAACTACCCGAAAATCACATCGAATAAGCTACAAATATAGGGTAAAATGCACACGAAATTATAGCAAAGTTGACTCTCATCAACGTCGCACGACACGAAAATAATGACACGGGAAATTTAGAACATTGTAAAAGTCGTTTCATACATGAAAATTTCTAAAACCATGGCACTTTTAGTTCTAGTATTTCCTATAATTTTCATTAATTGATTAACTCAAATTTAAGTGAAGGTTGATTAATTTATTGATAAATTTAAATTAGCAAGTATCAAATATCTTTCGACCGATATCGGGTCTAGAAAATACTCAACGTCCTGATTCAAATTCGGCCAATTAATGTTTATGTGGGAAAATACTCTCTATAAAAATTAAGGACACGACACGTGTTTAAAATAAAATAAAATAAAATAATATTAGATGATGTATATGAACTTTAAAGAAATTGCATAACTAGACTAAGTAAGATACGTAATATACTAATATATAAACTCTTTGAGTGTATTAAATATATATTCATCAAGTATGAGGTCACGCAAAAAAAAAAAATGATTCACATTCAATTTATAAAAGATGATTGTTTATCAATAATAAACAAATAAGTTAAATACGATATATTAGTTGTCAAATTATAATCAATGTTGAAAAACATATCTAATTGTCAAATTACTTGCAACTTATCATATTTTTTAACATCTCAATGGAAAAAAACTGAATAAAGAAGAAAAAAACAAAGTAAAATATTGGTGTTGAGGAGTGTCAGCACCGTGTAAGAGAGTGTCGACAATGTATTAGATATTAAAATTCATATAATTTCTTTTAATCAACCGACACGTGTCGCATTCGTATCAGTCGAATGCCATGTCGATCAAATATTGTTTGATACCGTGCCACGATATCAGGATTGAAATGTCGATGCTTTCTAAAAACATCATGAGAAATTTAATTGGATGTAAATAAGAATCCATGAATAATTTAAGGAGACCATATTGAATCATGCTTAAATCTACAAACATATCATTGTAATTGAAAAAAATTGATATCTAATTGTTGCACCACATATATTATTTTGAAATTTAAAATCTCTTACTGTGCATTTTATCTACAAAGTTAAGAAAAAAAGACTATAACTTGCGGTGGAGACCAATGTTTATACCCCGGTAGGGGCAAAAAAAAAAGTTAAGAAAAAAAGTCTATTGTCAAGTATTTTTACTACCATTAAAATTTTATAATATCATATCTTCCACCAAAGTTTTAAAATTTACGGAAAAAAAAAATCATCTTCATATTCATCTTGAATCTCAAATCAATTTTTCTATCACCAAACTCGTTTTCTATCTTCTTCATCTTCAAACCCAAATAAATTTTCCTATCACCAAACCCATTTTTCAATCTTCTTCAATCTTCAAACCCAAACCCATTTTCATATCACCAAACCCATATTCCTATTTTCTTAATAAATTTTCAAAATACAAATTTTGAAGATTCAAAGAGCCTTTTGAATAACATTGGATTGGGAAAAAAAATAGATTTGGAAGTGGATTGAAGAATTAAATCACGATGTTATGTCGCCCAAATCAATTGTCATTCAATTTGCTTGGAACCCCAATTTCTCAATTGAGGTTTTTGATTCCATTGTTTGATCCATCAAATTTTGGTTTACTACCTCCAAAGAGACTTTCTTTTTCATTTATTTTGGTGGGATTTGATGTAGATGATGATGATGATGAGGATGAGGATGATTATGAAGAAAAAAAAGATATGGAGATGATGAAGATGATGAAGAAAAAAATATGATGAAGATTATGAATGTGATGAAGATTGAAAAGAATAAAATAATGAAGATAATTTGTAATGATTTTGTAAAGGATTTGTGATGAATATGACGAATTGTGGGTGATGTATATGATGATTCAGGATGAAGAAGATGGGGTGTAGGATGTGAAGTATATTTAATTTAAGGATCAATATATAATAAAAAAAATAATTTGTGTAGAAGTAGTATAAAAGTGTGATGTAAAGGTAGAAATTGTGGTGTAAATAAAAAATGTTTGAAATTCGATTTGGTACAAAATTTGGATGTGGTGTAAAAAGTGGAGTGGTGCATAGGTAGATTAACGGTTGTGCGAATAAAGCTCCCCATTTTTTAAGGTTCAAGTGCCATTATTTTTAGACACTTTTAGTAAAACGGCATAGTTTCGAAATGAAAAAAATCTACGGCTCGATCATATTCGCATTGTGAATGTGTGGTTAGATTATTTGATAATTGAAAAAACACTTGACTCTCACATCTGAGCGGATCCTTACTCGTATGTTTTAGACCTAAGGGTAAGTCCAATGATAGGGGTCAAAATCAAATTTTGACCCCTATAGGAAGGTATTAGCATCTCCAATGGAAAGAATTAATATGTATCAAAATTAGGTATTGTATCAGGAGATGTACCATATTTGAACCATTGGCTAATACTCTCTCATCCCATACACGCGCTCGATTGGAAAAAAAATTGGCTAAAAAAGTGTTGCGTGCCAAGCATATGGCCTTGTCCCTTCCTTTGTTCTTTTTTGTAATTGGTTGAGTTAAAAAAAATTGATACAACATATATATATTTTATTTCCCAAAAAAAAAACATATATATTTTTGAAACATCCCATTGGAGATTAATATTTAATACCCAAGTAAATAATGTCTAAAGACATCAAAAATTGATTTTGATATCTATAATTTGATACCATAGATCGGACTTGCCTTAAATTCAAAGTCGTTACAAACATTTTCTTTCCCCCATCCTTGCTCGTATTTTGATTGAATGAAATTTTATATCTATTTGTTGTATGAGTTATGCAAAAAGTGGCATCATTCTGATTAATTCGTTTCTAGCATACCATGCGCGATAAAAGTGTATTATGTGAAAGAGAGTAAAAATGAGAGAATTTACAATGTATCTTGGCTTAGCATCTGGCACTCTTCTCTGGCAGATTATCTGTAAAGTCTCTCGTTTGATTGTTTGTGTTTATTTATTTAAAGTCTGAATTATTTAAAAAAATTAAATACAAAGAAGTCTATGAATAATGGGTTTTCAATGGAATGGAAAGATGAGGAAGAGAAGGAATTAAATAGGAAGGTGGGAATGGAAGAAAGGAGCCGATGATTGAGCCAAATCTGCAACTGAAAAGTTTGTGCACAAAAATTGCGTTGCGTCAATGGGGCTATCAGTGACGTAAGACTCGTCGTTCAAATTTGAAGCCGTGTCGAAACAGCATTTTCCTACTCTATTTGTCTTATGGCGGCAGGTTTTTTTTTAGACAAAACTAGTTTTATTTTATTTTATTTAATGATACTGGCGCAGGTTTTATTAAAAATAAAAAATAAGCTTCAATCATTTTCTTTCTCCGTTCGTTTTTTAAGCGTTAAATATCTTTTAATGTGCGAACTTTAAATGTGAAAATCTTTCATGAAATTTTTATTTTTAAGTATTCTTTATTTTGAGGCCAGCATTCAGCATCTTTCAGTGTGATTTGAAATACCATTGTCGAAATTATTGATTTTGAGTTATTTGGAGAGATCAAAACTTAGTGAATTTAACGATGAATCTCATGAAAAGCGATGTAATTATATCGAATCGATTCTCAAAGCGAAAAACATCAAAAAATAAAAATTCGGTGAAATTATCATCGTGTTTGGATCTCTAGATCAAAAGATATGAGTGTTTAAAAATCAGAGAGGAAAGAAAAAAAATTATAGAATTTGTTCTTATAAATAAAAATATGTGCATTTGTCTTGTTATTGAAAATATTAAAACATGTCTTTTATCAACAATTATATTTTTTTAAAATTACATAAATGTTATTATCATGACAATTGATACAATAAATTCTGAATTATTAATTATAATGTGAACTGATAATACTTTTTTTAAAGAACCTATAAGTAAAAAAAAGCGTAAAAAAGTGTTATGTCACGCGTCGTGTCATGGCCAAATATAACGATAATATCACATTTTAAAATAAGAAGAAACGATTTTATTTGTGCACAATGAAGGACACATTTATAATACAACAGTTTTCTGATTCTCGTTCTTTTCTTTCTAGTTTATATAATAGCATCCAAGGGCTATAGAAACCGAAGATCAAGCCATTCTTTTCTGAATAACAATAGATGTAGGTAAAAGATCTTCAATCAAATGGTAGATCTTCTCTTATAGCGTCAAGTGGGAGGAAGCATAAGAGTCTTGTCTAGTCATAAGCAGGGCGGAGTATGCAGCGTTTGAGGTGGGCTATGCCCACCCGTGCGAAATTCTAAAATAAAAATCTATATAATTCAACTTAAGTTATCAAAACATCTTAATTAAACCCACTCGATTGTCCGATTATAATCGATTAGCCCACTCGAGATCCAATATAATCAACTAGCCCACCCGAGATCCAATTCATGGCTCCGTCATTGGTCATAAGGCGGAAACTATGAAAATATGGATATCTCGGTAACTCAACAGTTCAAATTTGAGGTTTATAAGCTCGCATGAGTTCGGTATGTTGAAATAGTGTCTAAAACCCAATCGGGTTAAACCGGATCCGACCGGGTGGATCATTTCTACTATTTCTTTATGTTTGTGCATATATTAAATGACTTTTCTTTGTCATATATATGTTCTTTTAAAGAACCAATTATGAATTGTTATATGATAACGTCGCTTAGTATTAGCGTGATAGAGAAACCATGATGAGCGATTATGGTTGATGAGATCTCTATCAACCATAATCAACTATCATGGTTTCTACATCGCGATTTAATCTTAATAGCGTTCTTATACATTTAATAACATAATTGGTTCATAAAGATAAACAAAATATATAATAACAAAAAGTGCTTTTATTAATCATAATAAACTAATTACATGAACTAAGTAGGCGTAAATTACCCGACCGGTCGGATCGGTCCAACCGGTTGGGTTTAAGACAACTATTGCAACACTACGAATAAGTCCGTCTCGATGCGGTCCAATTCGTTCTTTCATCACCGTGAGCCGCTTTATAATGTCTATATATCGAGCTCGGCATCAATGCCCTGGTTGACTTGGCTTGATTCGGCATTATGGCTCGTTTAGCTAAAGACACAGGCGAAGGTCGTCTCGACACTTTTACAAAAGGCATGGCGTGGGTCGTCCTCTGCCCGCAAGCAACATATTCTGATGAACCATTGGGTATCAATCCACCATCACCACGACAAACTCCTCGTGCATTCACGCCATCACCACGGGTTGGACCATCAATTCCGCCCGTGTACACTATACAAAGGGTCTTCTCCTTCTCATGCGTTGTATGTTATTCTACTTGAAGTTATAATACTCAATTAAAGACTTGAAATTGCTCTCACTGTCAAATCAGTAATCACTAACTAGAGCGTCAAAGGGTTTTCCGAGAGATGAAACTCCGGGGAGCCTAATGTCTTGTTCGTTTTATAGGGACACTTGCAGCAATTCCACCCGTTGATCAGTTTCTAAAGGCCTACATTGCGGTTTCAACAATCATATCATTTGTGACTTACGTCCCTACAGTCGAGTAGCTCTGTTCCTCTTTAGAGCATTAAATCCTCTCCCTCTCACATACTAAGAGTGACTTACATCCCTACAGTCGAGTAGCTCCGCTCCTCTTTAGAGCATTAAATCCTTGGATGTTCGAACCTACTTATCAATTTTAAGTTTATGTGATTTGATAGGTCAAGCACTGCACGGGGGCCATAGACACATCGCGATGAGAAGGGCACAGAACACGCCATCTACTATCTGAGCAGGAGGTTCACTGATGGTGAAGCCAAGTATACACCGATTGAGAAGACTTGGTCTAGGTGACGCGCAAACTGCGCCATTATCTGCTTCGAGCAAGGCGATCGTCGTTCGAGTTGAACCGCTCTGATACCTATAGAAGCGGGTGGGAGGTGCGGCGCGATGGGTGATATTCTTTGTCGAAGCGCACCTCGTCGTCGTCACTTTCGAAGGTCGGTGAATAAGCGGGATCATCGCGAGAATACTTGGCGGACCACTCTGTCAGCGTAGAGCGGATGCCCGACAGGACCAATTGAAAGAAAGAGCAGACGACTCTACCCGACTACCAGGCGGGAGAGCTAGATTGAAAAAATCTTTCATGTCGTATTGGAGTATTGGAATGGTATTCGCCTTTTCTTGCATCTGTTTCCAATGCCAAAAGCACGCCTCGTGCTAGGAAGTCTTCATTTAGGATGATTGCTTAGTACGTCCCGTCCGTAGCATAAACCGAGTTGGGAATTGAAAAACCAAGTTAGATTAGTAATATGCCCGTCTTTGTTGCTTACTTTCCACCGTAATGACTTCCTTAATCCCGTATATTGAGGTCGAATGTCGAACTTCTCTGTTTGACTTTATCCGCCCGATCGGTAGAATCTATTTGAAAATTTTGCTCTATCCGGTTTGTCGTCACGATAGGTGGTAGCATCACTCGATCACGAGGAAGCCTATTTACGCTCTCGGTCTTCCTCGACATTAATTAAAGTTAATCTATTCCGAGGCCCAGAATTATTCTAATTCACGATTCTGTTTGCACTTTTCAATTCTTGGATTACTACCAAGTCTACCACCCGTTTTCACGGCTAATCTCTCTTATGCATTCAAAGTTTCAACAACTAAATGCTAACAAGTTTACATACTATTCACACGAGTGAACTTTACCTCTACAAAGTAAGCTATATGCCAACACGAAATTCAAGAAATCCGCAGTATATGTTTTGGTATAAACCGAAGCGAGAGATGATCAATACATTCACACGAAGGATACCTCGAACACTTTGAAACTTTAATCGGATGCATCAAAGAACCACGAAGATGGCAACACCATTAGAACCAGGAAGAAAGATTCCTGTTCGAAAACACTCTGTGAACCGAGAAATCAATGTTGAACCATTGCCCACGTTTGGGTACATAAACCCCATTCTGGCAATGCGTTAGAATGACATTCTTGTTTGTCATGCTTTCACCTCCATCAAAGTGGTATATGTAAACCTCGGACATGGCTTCTTTTTAGTGAGCCCCAGTGCCATACTTCAAATGGTTGAGTCAACCTCTCGAGATAAAGCTCTGCGTATGCATGATAGCCTCTACTACACACACAATGTTCTTTGCTGATAACACTCTATTTAGTACTATGAATTCTACCTTTGTTACCAGTGCACACACGCTCATGAGGAGAGATAGCCGAATATTAGACAATTTCACACATCGTCAACTTTCTTAATAGAATAACAATATGGAAGGGACCTATTAGGGCATTCACACTAGAATCACTATTTTTATTCAAAATAATATAAAATAATCATATCACTCATTTTTCTGACATCTTAATTCATGTATTTCACATGACATCCTATCTCTATCTTTTATACCATGTATACATTAAAATAGAGATAGTGATTTAAAATAGAGATAGTCTTTCATGAAATAGGGATCTGACTGTTCATTGATTCTAAAATAGGGATAGGGATGAAACTTACTGCTGTGGATGTATTTGAGGAAAATTTAGTTTTATCTTTATTTTAGGGATGAACCTACTACTACTACAAATGTCTTTAGACGCTATAAAGAAAAAAAGAAGGGAAAAAAAAAAAAAAAAAACTACGTTGCAAAAACTCAAGAGAACAATCTTTCATGTGTGGTTTTCATTTATATCATAACATATAATGTTTTAAATTTTATTGGTGTCAACATATTCTTTGTTTTTTATTGGGGTTAACATGACATTTTTAGATTTTTTTTTTTTTGATGAGGTCATGAGGTAAATTACTTCACAAAAAAAAGTCTTATGCCGTTGGGATTGTTGGAATGTAATAGAATAAAATAGTTTTTCGTTAATTAAATGATATGGCGTGTTTGAAAAAGTAAGAATGTAATTTATTTTTTTATTTATTTTTTTTTTTATAAGTGATTTTATTCCACTAAAAACCTTGTTTGTTTTGGGATTAGGTTGATCAATTTGGATCAAAGCAAAATATTTATTATTACATTAACTTATTTATTATTATTTTATTAATTCTATTATTTTATTATAAATTCTTTCGTGATCAATCAGCGTCAATAAATAAAATAATATTAATCAATCAACTTTATCTGCTTTCATTCTGTTATTTAACCAATTCTTTTCAATATAATATTTCAAATCAACAATCATTCTTTAAGCTACATAAATTTAATCTGACTTTTAAACTTTATAAATGCATTCTTGTTTATATTTTATAATTCTTTTCTTTCTTGGATCCAAATGGATCAGTCGATCCAAACAAATGGGTCTTCTTCTCAAAAAAAAAAAAAAAAAAAACACTATGGGATTGCGGAATGGAATAAAAATAATTATATTAATTTAATTTTAATACTAAAAAGCGAGAATGAAATGATATCATTTCAAATTCAAATCGTTCCATTTCATAATATTTAAATCTATCCAAGCGTCAAAATTATTGCTTTTCACAAAAAAATTTAGGAAAAAAAAATTCATTAATTTTAAAAGCCTTCACCCAACTCAAATAAAACACACACACACACACACACACACCAACTTCATGCAACAAACCATGTCGGTTTTCTCTTAAAACATTTTACTGGAATATTGTTTATTTACATCAAAATTGGTATTCCCTTGTCACTAAATATAAGTCATTTTAGTATTTTTATTTTGTTTCTTAATATAAGTCATTACTTAATAACAAGATATGATTATCTTGGTGTTACCCCAATTTATACTCTATTTTTCCTATTTAAGCATCAGATTATCAAAATCACACGTATTAAGGAGAGTAGTTAATCTTTGACTTATCATCAAAATGACAATAACACCCTTGAATATAATTAATGCAATGGTATTTCCAATCTCTCACCTCTTAATAAAGAAGGGTAGATGTAGAAAATACAATAAATAATGCTTTGTAAATGTAACTACGACTAATAAAAGGAAATTTTGATTTTGGCATTGCGACAATTAAATAGGAGCGGAGGAGTATCTATCAACCAATTATACTTATGTGCTAAAAAAATCCAATTATACATATTTGGCAACTATGGAATTTATGATTGTCGAATGTTATATTAGACATTTTACTCAAGCACTTATTATATGTATCATGACCTCTTAATAAAGCGTATTTTAGTCTTTTTAGAATTAGGTTTTCCCTAATTTCCAAGGCTAATTAAGCTTTCTTGGCCTTCAAATCACTAAAAACCGACATATGCACAAAAACTCTATATAAAGCCTCCAGGATATTACTGAGACTATCGTATTTCACGTTTTGGAGTTTTTAGCTAAGCACTAGGCACTTTCACGGCCGCTTCACCGGGTTAGTGCGGGGGTGATTGAACTTTGTTTACAAGCGATCTGGATGATTTCTAGGTTCGTTCAACAATAGTTTGCATTTTAGACAACAATTTTAGGCGTGGAATCTCTTCTTGAAGATAAGATCTAATCATTTCATTGTTGTTCTTGGCTTTGATCTTGAGTGCGATTAGATTCCCGTAAGATTTATATTAGACATGTTGTTGGTTTGTAGATTCGTGTAAGATATAGAAGTTAGTTGATGTTAAGCTCGTCTTTAAGGTAATGAGTTCTTAATCAAAAGATTTCATTTTAGTTTAAAGATTATGTTTTTAAGTTGCTTTGAATATTGTTTTATGTTAAACTACATGAAACCGAGTCATGATTATGTGTAGTCAACATCATTAAAAGCTGTGTTTTAGGGGCGTTAACCTATATTCTAGATACTCTTACATTACTTGTTTTTATACGTTTTGAATTCTGAAGTGGTGGAGATAGGATATGAGTTAGGCGTTATTATTACCTTAGTAGGTTCTCGTAGGTTGGGTATGGACTTTAACGTGAAATCTATGTGCTTTATGTGCTCTTTACGTATTTATAGTTAGTGTCGATGATGTGCATAGCAGTGCCGTGAGTATTAAAAATCCTATGTCGGACGTGTGACTAGTTGTATTCTCCTTATCGTTTCTTAATTGATGTACCAAATGGGTACCGTGACCCGACCCGCGTGGACGTATGACTAGTCAAGTTCCCGTGTAAGCATCTTGCCCCTCATCTCAAGTAAGAAACATGAAAGTGACAGACAAGACACAAAAATGTTAAGGTTAGTAGACAAGTAAAATATGGGTTAGTGGATAGCTTACATAAGCTCATCCGTAGTCTAAACATGGTATGTAGGTAATTAATGAAACGAACAAGAAATGCGTTACAAGATGAACTAACGTAGTTAATAGACCGTGTTTTCAAAGATATCCTTATGGTTCAAGGTACATTTTCAAAGATGTTTCATTTATTCTTCAAGTTATGCTTTTAAATTGTTTACGAATTGGATAAAGTAGAATCATGTCATGTCTCCGGGTATCCGGAAAACATGAATCTCTCTTTCGATCTTTTTGCTCCTTATGGGGCAGTCTAGAATGCTCACTCCTTTATTTGGAATAAGAATAAATGCAGGTTGAAGACAAGTTGGATGATGAGCATGAATAACAAGCTTAGGAAGAGCCATGGAATTCTTTATGTGCAAACATTTTTTTTTTTTTAGTGAAGTTGAGTACTAATAAATGTTAGTAATTATTTATGATTTAGTTTGTGAATGATAGTAATTCGTTGAATTGGTTAATGGAAATTCTTAAGTGCCGAGTTTCGAGTCTCTTATTTGTTTCTTTTCACCTCGTTTTACGATATGATATGAGGCTTTACGCACGTGAGATTTATGATGACTCACAAATATCGGATGCGAATGTCAATTTCAGAGATAAGGCTCGGTATCCAAAAGAAAAGCGTTACATTAACTAATTTATTAAACTATGTGTGAATACTATACAATGACTTATATTTATGGGCAATGATGTACTTTAGATTTGTATATAAAATTTAGAAAAGTAAACCATACACTAAATAGTTCAAATGAATAAAATGTTTCATTTGATAAATCAACTGATGAAAAGCGTCATTACACGATTGATGAAATATTTACGTCAGCCTCATAATTCACAAAAAAATCCCTTAACATGCATAGCCAATGATATAAGCACTCATCTATTTTGATTACGTCCGCAGAATCTTCATTAAAAGTAGATTGTTTAGCAGTTGACTCCTCATGACGTTATTCAGTCACCTCAATCACTTTTAGGGTTTCCCATAGTCAGAAACATGGACATCTTGTGTATAAAATAAAAATAAAAATAAAAAATGGGTATCTAACATTTTAATGAAAATTTTATAGTTATAAATATTGTAGAAAAATTGGTTTTTTTTTTTTTTTTTTTCTTTCTGAAAAGGAGGAATGGGGAAGGGAATCGGACGGCATTGATCATTAGCTGAGTCGAGAAGTAAAAGCGTGTATTGCTTAGCTGCGATAGAAAAATTGTTATATAAATTATGTTTCTTTAATTTTAAAAACCTTAAACATGCACAATTCTGCTCTATTAGAGAAAATAAGAAATCAATACACATGATGCAATTAATTAAAAGGATATAATAATTTTATTTTCTTCATTCGTAAACATGAATGCATAAATATACTTTTGAGAACCAACTATTTAGTATGGGCGGCAGTAAACTCAGTGCATAAGAGGAAAGCATATATTATTTCAACAGAAATAATCTACAAATTAAGAAGAAATACATACAAATGAGCGGATGCGGATGCCGACAGGACCGATTGAAAGAAATAACGAACAGCTCTACCAGCTACCGGGCAGGAGAGCTAGATTGAAAAAAATCTTTCATGTGCGTATTGGAGTATTGGAATGGTATTAGCCTTTTCTTGCATCTGTTTCCAATGCCAAAAGCACGCCTCAAGCTAGTAAGTCTTCATTTAGGATGATTGCTTACAGTGCATCCCGTCCGTAGCATAAACCGAGTTGGGAATTGAAAAGCCAAGTTAGATTAGTAATATGCCGTCTTGTTACTTACCGCTTCCACTGTAATGACTTCCTTAATCCCATACATTGAGGTCGGAATGTCGAACTTCTCTCTTTGACTTTATCCGCCCGATCGGTAGAATCTATTTGAAAAACTGCTCTGTCTGCGGTTTGTCATCTGATAGGTGGTAGCATCACTTTCGATCACGGGAAGCCTATTTACCGCTCTCGGTCTTCCTCGGCATTAATTAAAGTTAATCTATTCGAGGCGAATTATTCTAATTCACAGTTCTGTTTGCACTTTTCAATTCTTGGATTACTACCAAGTCCTACCACCATTTTCACAGCTAATCTCCTCTTATGCATTCAAAGTTTCAACAACTAAATGCTAACAAGTTTACATACTATTCATACCAGTGAACTTTACCTCTGCAAAGTAAGCTATATGCCAACACGAGAATTCAAGAAATCCACCAGTATATGTTTTGGTATAAACCTGAGAAGCAGAGATGATCAATACATTCACAGAAGGGATACCTCGAACACTTTGAAACTTTAATCAGATGCATCCAAAGAACCACGAAGATGGCAACACCATTAGAACCAGAAGAAAGATTCCCCTGTTCCAGAAAACACTCTGTGAACCCGAGAAATCAACGTTGAACTTCATTGTCATGTTTGGGTACATAAACCCCATTCACGACAATGCGTTAGAAGCCCGACATTCTTGGGTGTCATGCTTTCACCTCCATCAAAAGGCGGTATATATAAACCTCGGACATGGCTTCTTTTTTCAGTAGAGCCCAGTGCCATACTTCAAATGGTTAGTCAACCTCTCGAGATAAAGCTCTGCGTATGCCGCGATAGCCTCTGCTACACTGCAATGTTCTTTGCTGATAACACTCTATTTAGTACTTATGAATTCTACCTTTATTTACAGTGCACACTCGATCGAGAGAGATAGCCAGAATATTAGACAATTTCACACATCGTCAACTTTCTTAATAGAATAACAATATGGAAGGGACTGTTAGGGCATTCACACTAGAATCCCTATTTTTATTCCTAAAATAATATAAAATAATACATATCCTATTTTACAACATCTTAATTCATAACACTCCACAACAACATCCTATCTACATTTTGAATGCATTTGATGTCTATAAATAGACAACGAAAAACACCTTTGTACCTCTTCATGAAAGAACATCGTCGAACCCGTTTTTTTTATGACACACTGTCGCTTTCGATTGTGCAACAACACATTCAAAACAAAATTAAAAAAACTTTGTGAATAAAATATCTAGAAAGGAAAAGTTGAAGAAACAACGATGCGATCGATCCCGTAGAGATCGACGAAAGGATCAATGAGGCGGAAACCACTAACCTAAGCGAGCGGCGGAGTCTAGGAAGAGGGCAAGAACAACTCAATGCTTTGCTCAAAAGCGATAAGCTCTCGAAAGGAGTGCAATCTACGACAAAGAGATCACTCACTTTCATAAGTGATTTTAAGCCAAATCGACTTAAGCGAGAGAAACTTCTCTCAATATATTGATAATGATTTTCATAATTGATTCTCCTCAAAATTACAAGTCGAATGCCTTTATATAGGCTATAAAATAAAGACTAACAAACTCTAAGCAATGTGGGACAAATTACTTAGTAATTTTCGCCACTTTATTTCCTAGTGTGCCTAACCCGGCTATAATAAGCCCAAATAACCTTTATTTGCTAAAAACAAACACTCAACTTAATATACTAACATATAAACACTTTTTTTCATGTATGCTTACTATCAACTAGGCCCAAAAGACCTTTATTAAACAAACTAGTAAAAACAAGGCTAAAATAAAATAAAACAAGTCCAACAAGTCCTCGGGGATGAGCACATCATTCCTCCGGTTGGAAATGATTCGTTTGAATCAAAGGATGTCGTCTGATTCGTCTCGCGCAATCTCGAACAACCGGCAAAAATCAACAATGATATACCGGGATCAAATAACATGCGAATACACAACTTCAAATGAATTATGCGGCGATATCATGAACCATGCTTCACCAGCGGAACATACGAAAAGTCTCTCGGCTTGATATGAGGTCGATGAAGCTCGGTGTTACCGCAAGATAGTCATAGCAATGCAATGTAGGATCTTCATCAACCACATGAGGCAAAGGATCAATGAAAATGTGCGCCGGCTTGCCACCATTAACAACGGGGATACATCATCCGAAGGCAATATAGGGGTTGCATTGGATGTATCCAACACCAGTGTCCTTCGTGTGGATGATCGTCATGTACTGCAAGAAGATTCAACAAAGTTTGGAACTAGAGTTTAGTAACATAAAATCTTCTTCTTTCTCCACAATAGGCGGCTTGGACAATTTCACTTTCGCATCAACAACTTGGCGACCACTTGCAGCGCTTTCAACTCATCACAAGGATCATGCAACTCCTCACACTCAACATCACTGTTAACATAACCAACAGCGACTCTCGAGTCCACATGCCTTTATCTAAATCCCACAACAATTGCCTCATCATAGTTAACTACGCCGCCACACGCTTATTCTCCTTGGCGATTGCATACGCCACCATCGATTCTTGGACTACCTCTCTCGAATGTTAACACTCTACGTCGTTGTTTGTTTCATCCAAGGCTTTTTACCTTTGGATTCATGTTTCAAAGCAGCTTCATCATGTCGGTTGCCAAATTGAGTTGATCTTTGTGGGCATCTTGAGGGATAAGGCAGAGTGTAAGTCTCTTCCCTTATGGAGAAATGTGTAGCTATTTCTTTATACCCATCATACGTAACTCTCTATCATATTGCCCACGGTTTCCCAGTAGGATATAGCGAGGCATGCATAGGGACTACATCACATAAAACTTCATCATCGAGCCTCAGAAGATTAAAAGATATTAAGGCTGTTTGGTAACTCGCATTTCACCAACATCATTGATTCCTTACAGCGTAAATGTTTGAGGATGGGGTGTCGTAGGAATAGATAAATTGGAGACAAAACCGGCCACTTATGACATTGCTACTGACTTCCCGCATCAATTTTCATCAAACAAAACTTTTCACTAATCAAACACCTCGTATGAAACATATTATCCCGTTGCAAGTTATCATCCACCTTCTCAACACTACTCAAGGATTTCTTTAACACAAACATCTCTCCTTTCAATGATTCATACCCTCACAGATACCTTAATTTTCACAAAAAAATAAAATAAAATTGACAACAGAATTTCACAGGTGTGAAACCCACGTATTTAAGCACCAATATACTACGAATCTGGGAAAACTCAAAGACAAAGTTGTAGAACTGAGAGTTTTATAAAGGATGTCAAAATTTCAGATTTTTAGAGTTATAGAAGTCGATCAAAAAATCGTTTTTCAGAAACTGGTGCAATCTGTCAATAATTTTCAGATTGATAGCAGTGTCTTACGGTACCAATTACGACCAAACCACAGTGAATTTGGGAAAACTCAAAAGATAAAAGTCGTAGATCAGAGTATTTCCTATAAGTTCACCAATTTTCAGGTGATTTGGAGTCTTCTAAAGCACAGAAATATAAAACGATCGACGATTGGCGGCTGCAGTTTTCTAGACAGATTGCTTGTATTGATCGGCAGATTTAGGCAAGATATGCGTCGAATATGGATTGGGTGTAAAGACGAAAATTGTAGATCGAGATGTGTTTGAGATGTACTAAAAATTTCAGAATTTTAGGTGGGGTTTAAGGTATACAAAGAACTGTGATAAAAACGGGTCTGGAAATTAAAATTAGGGTTCTTGGGATGACAGATTAAGATTTGAAGATCTACAAGTTTTTCAGAGTAGGATTATGAAGATTTGAAGATATATGGATGTTCTTGGGAGGGTGGATGAAGTGTGAAAAAAACAAGGATTTTTTTATAAAGAAAATTTAAAGAATGAAAATAAGCGGGGATATTTGATACCTTCAGTCATTGAGCTCGATACCAAGCGATGCACGTCGATCCTATCCAGAGATCGAATGAAAGGATCAATGAGATGCGAAACCTAACCTAAGCCGAGCGGCCGAGTCTAGGAAGAGTGCCAAAAACAACTCAATTGTAATGCCTGCGTTCCGGACACAGAGTCATTATCCGGAAATGGAGCGTTAAACACGCATAATATTAAATAATTCTAATATTACACGTAAGCCTCTGCTAAGTAAGTATCAAATAAAGCAAGCGGAAGCAAAAGATTGAGGTAAAATTCTCCATACAACCAAGAATAGAAAGAATAACTAAAGGTAGAAATGTAACTTATTACATCAAGAGAAATCCAAAAGAAACTTAAAAGAAATATCAAATCCTCAAAACTATGAAAGACAAAACCATGAGTTCAACTAAAGAACTTGTTTCCCAAAGCAATGACAAAGAATAATGAAGACAATAATTAATAAACGGCTCCAACTCCGGGCGTCCTCAGCGTCGTCCATCGAAGATCCTCATCAAGCTCATGGTCGACCACATTCATCTTCTCCCCAAAACACATAAATAAACATGCATTTGAGGTAAGTACATTATACATAGTAAGTAGAAGCTACAATTTAATTAGGCTCTTTACTTGATTTTATATATTAATTATCTTTGTGAGACCGACTCCGATCTGGGTTCATTCGTGTCCGTCAACATGTCAGCGACTAAGCATTTCTAA